>CAWZZZ010000071.1:0-44646 GCA_963966595.1 Physocephala rufipes
ATATGATATATGATATGATATATGATATGATATATGATATGATATATGATATGATATATGATATGATATATGATATGATATATGATATGATATATGATATGATATATGATATGATATATGATATGATATATGATATGATATATGATATGATATATGATATGATATATGATATGATATATGATATGATATATGATATGATATATGATATGATATATGATATGATATATGATATGATATATGATATGATATATGATATGATATATGATATGATATATGATATGATATATGATATGATATATGATATGATATATGATATGATATATGATATGATATATGATATGATATATGATATGATATATGATATGATATATGATATGATATATGATATGATATATGATATGATATATGATATGATATATGATATGATATATGATATGATATATGATATGATATATGATATGATATATGATATGATATATGATATGATATATGATATGATATATGATATGATATATGATATGATATATGATATGATATATGATATGATATATGATATGATATATGATATGATATATGATATGATATATGATATGATATATGATATGATATATGATATGATATATGATATGATATATGATATGATATATGATATGATATATGATATGATATATGATATGATATATGATATGATATATGATATGATATATGATATGATATATGATATGATATATGATATGATATATGATATGATATATGATATGATATATGATATGATATATGATATGATATATGATATGATATATGATATGATGATATGATATATGATATGATATATGATATGATATATGATATGATATATGATATGATATATGATATGATATATGATATGATATATGATATGATATATGATATGATATATGATATGATATATGATATGATATATGATATGATATATGATATGATATATGATATGATATATGATATGATATATGATATGATATATGATATGATATATGATATGATATATGATATGATATATGATATGATATATGATATGATATATGATATGATATATGATATGATATATGATATGATATATGATATGATATATGATATGATATATGATATGATATATGATATGATATATGATATGATATATGATATGATATATGATATGATATATGATATGATATATGATATGATATATGATATGATATATGATATGATATATGATATGATATATGATATGATATATGATATGATATATGATATGATATATGATATGATATATGATATGATATATGATATGATATATGATATGATATATGATATGATATATGATATGATATATGATATGATATATGATATGATATATGATATGATATATGATATGATATATGATATGATATATGATATGATATATGATATGATATATGATATGATATATGATATGATATATGATATGATATATGATATGATATATGATATGATATATGATATGATATATGATATGATATATGATATGATATATGATATGATATATGATATGATATATGATATGATATATGATATGATATATGATATGATATATGATATGATATATGATATGATATATGATATGATATATGATATGATATATGATATGATATATGATATGATATATGATATGATATATGATATGATATATGATATGATATATGATATGATATATGATATGATATATGATATGATATATGATATGATATATGATATGATATATGATATGATATATGATATGATATATGATATGATATATGATATGATATATGATATGATATATGATATGATATATGATATGATATATGATATGATATATGATATGATATATGATATGATATATGATATGATATGATATGATATGATATATGATATGATATATGATATGATATATGATATGATATATGATATGATATATGATATGATATATGATATGATATATGATATGATATATGATATGATATATGATATGATATATGATATGATATATGATATGATATATGATATGATATATGATATGATATATGATATGATATATGATATGATATATGATATGATATATGATATGATATATGATATGATATATGATATGATATATGATATGATATATGATATGATATATGATATGATATATGATATGATATATGATATGATATATGATATGATATATGATATGATATATGATATGATATATGATATGATATATGATATGATATATGATATGATATATGATATGATATATGATATGATATATGATATGATATATGATATGATATATGATATGATATATGATATGATATATGATATGATATATGATATGATATATGATATGATATATGATATGATATATGATATGATATATGATATGATATATGATATGATATATGATATGATATATGATATGATATATGATATGATATATGATATGATATATGATATGATATATGATATGATATATGATATGATATATGATATGATATATGATATGATATATGATATGATATATGATATGATATATGATATGATATATGATATGATATATGATATGATATATGATATGATATATGATATGATATATGATATGATATATGATATGATATATGATATGATATATGATATGATATATGATATGATATATGATATGATATATGATATGATATATGATATGATATATGATATGATATATGATATGATATATGATATGATATATGATATGATATATGATATGATATATGATATGATATATGATATGATATATGATATGATATATGATATGATATATGATATGATATATGATATGATATATGATATGATATATGATATGATATATGATATGATATATGATATGATATATGATATGATATATGATATGATATATGATATGATATATGATATGATATATGATATGATATATGATATGATATATGATATGATATATGATATGATATATGATATGATATATGATATGATATATGATATGATATATGATATGATATATGATATGATATATGATATGATATATGATATGATATATGATATGATATATGATATGATATATGATATGATATATGATATGATATATGATATGATATATGATATGATATATGATATGATATATGATATGATATATGATATGATATATGATATGATATATGATATGATATATGATATGATATATGATATGATATATGATATGATATATGATATGATATATGATATGATATATGATATGATATATGATATGATATATGATATGATATATGATATGATATATGATATGATATATGATATGATATATGATATGATATATGATATGATATATGATATGATATATGATATGATATATGATATGATATATGATATGATATATGATATGATATATGATATGATATATGATATGATATATGATATGATATATGATATGATATATGATATGATATATGATATGATATATGATATGATATATGATATGATATATGATATGATATATGATATGATATATGATATGATATATGATATGATATATGATATGATATATGATATGATATATGATATGATATATGATATGATATATGATATGATATATGATATGATATATGATATGATATATGATATGATATATGATATGATATATGATATGATATATGATATGATATATGATATGATATATGATATGATATATGATATGATATATGATATGATATATGATATGATATATGATATGATATATGATATGATATATGATATGATATATGATATGATATATGATATGATATATGATATGATATATGATATGATATATGATATGATATATGATATGATATATGATATGATATATGATATGATATATGATATGATATATGATATGATATATGATATGATATATGATATGATATATGATATGATATATGATATGATATATGATATGATATATGATATGATATATGATATGATATATGATATGATATATGATATGATATATGATATGATATATGATATGATATATGATATGATATATGATATGATATATGATATGATATATGATATGATATATGATATGATATATGATATGATATATGATATGATATATGATATGATATATGATGTGATATATGATATGATATATGATATGATATATGATATGATATATGATATGATATATGATATGATATATGATATGATATATGATATGATATATGATATGATATATGATATGATATATGATATGATATATGATGTGATATATGATATGATATATGATATGATATATGATATGATATATGAAATGATATATGAAATGATATATGATATGATATATGATATGATATATGATATGATATATGATATTATTCATTTATTATTATTCATTTATTCATTTATTCATTTATTCATTTATTCATTAAAATAAATAAAGATTTGGAACTAAGCCTATCTACAGCTTTATAGTTACAACAGTATTAATTAGTTAGATAGATATTGTAATATTTTATGTTTAGTCGTATTAATAGAATCAGAAAAATTTATAACTGAATATAGAAAATTAAAGTCAATACAGGCATTACGGAAAGGCTCATACATTAGATATGATGACCTGCAAAAACTAAGATACAGGAAATCATTCCTTCTACTATTACTACGAGGTATGTTAACTTGAATTTTGCTTAACAAATATGGACTATCCATGGCGCCTTGAAGTAAATCCAGTATAAAAGTACTGTTAAGCATTTTTCTTCGGTTAACTAATGAAGGTAAGTTAATAAGCTTCAATTTGGACTCATAAGGAGGTAATCTCCGAACAGGATCCCATCGAAGATTTCGCAGGCAGAAAAGCAGAAACTGCTTTTGCACTGATTCGATTTTTGAGATGTAGAAATTATAGTATGGGCTCCAGACGGGCGAAGCATACTCCAAAGTAGGCCTTACCAGTGAGGTAAATAAAAGTTTAGTAATATAAGGATCGTTAAATTCTTTCGCCCAACGTTTTATACATCCTAGTACACTGTTGGCTTTACTACACATGCGGTTTATATGCACATGAAAGCGTAATTTATGATCAAGAACCACTCCAAGATCATTAACAGTTTCCAATATGTCCAATTTTTTATCTGTAATAGCATAATTGAAGATTACAGGACAGGATCTAGAAAAAGTCATCTGGTAGCATTTATTTAGATTCAGGTTCATGCAATTTACATTGCACCATCTGCTCAATTGATCCAAATCAGATTGGAGAAGCACGGCTTCATATGAGATATGATATATGATATGATATATGATATGATATATGATATGATATATGATATGATATATGATATGATATATGATATGATATATGATATGATATATGATATGATATATGATATGATATATGATATGATATATGATATGATATATGATATGATATATGATATGATATATGATATGATATATGATATGATATATGATATGATATATGATATGATATATGATATGATATATGATATGATATATGATATGATATATGATATGATATATGATATGATATATGATATGATATATGATATGATATATGATAATATGATATGATATATGATATGATATATGATATGATATATGATATGATATATGATATGATATATGATATGATATATGATATGATATATGATATGATATATGATATGATATATGATATGATATATGATATGATATATGATATGATATATGATATGATATATGATATGATATATGATATGATATATGATATGATATATGATATGATATATGATATGATATATGATATGATATATGATATGATATATGATATGATATATGATATGATATATGATATGATATATGATATGATATATGATATGATATATGATATGATATATGATATGATATATGATATGATATATGATATGATATATGATATGATATATGATATGATATATGATATGATATATGATATGATATATGATATGATATATGATATGATATATGATATGATATATGATATGATATATGATATGATATATGATATGATATATGATATGATATATGATATGATATATGATATGATATATGATATGATATATGATATGATATATGATATGATATATGATATGATATATGATATGATATATGATATGATATATGATATGATATATGATATGATATATGATATGATATATGATATGATATATGATATGATATATGATATGATATATGATATGATATATGATATGATATATGATATGATATATGATATGATATATGATATGATATATGATATGATATATGATATGATATATGATATGATATATGATATGATATATGATATGATATATGATATGATATATGATATGATATATGATATGATATATGATATGATATATGATATGATATATGATATGATATATGATATGATATATGATATGATATATGATATGATATATGATATGATATATGATATGATATATGATATGATATATGATATGATATATGATATGATATATGATATGATATATGATATGATATATGATATGATATATGATATGATATATGATATGATATATGATATGATATATGATATGATATATGATATGATATATGATATGATATATGATATGATATATGATATGATATATGATATGATATATGATATGATATATGATATGATATATGATATGATATATGATATGATATATGATATGATATATGATATGATATATGATATGATATATGATATGATATATGATATGATATATGATATGATATATGATATGATATATGATATGATATATGATATGATATATGATATGATATATGATATGATATATGATATGATATATGATATGATATATGATATGATATATGATATGATATATGATATGATATATGATATGATATATGATATGATATATGATATGATATATGATATGATATATGATATGATATATGATATGATATATGATATGATATATGATATGATATATGATATGATATATGATATGATATATGATATGATATATGATATGATATATGATATGATATATGATATGATATATGATATGATATATGATATGATATATGATATGATATATGATATGATATATGATATGATATATGATATGATATATGATATGATATATGATATGATATATGATATGATATATGATATGATATATGATATGATATATGATATGATATATGATATGATATATGATATGATATATGATATGATATATGATATGATATATGATATGATATATGATATGATATATGATATGATATATGATATGATATATGATATGATATATGATATGATATATGATATGATATATGATATGATATATGATATGATATATGATATGATATATGATATGATATATGATATGATATATGATATGATATATGATATGATATATGATATGATATATGATATGATATATGATATGATATATGATATGATATATGATATGATATATGATATGATATATGATATGATATATGATATGATATATGATATGATATATGATATGATATATGATATGATATATGATATGATATATGATATGATATATGATATGATATATGATATGATATATGATATGATATATGATATGATATATGATATGATATATGATATGATATATGATATGATATATGATATGATATATGATATGATATATGATATGATATATGATATGATATATGATATGATATATGATATGATATATGATATGATATATGATATGATATATGATATGATATATGATATGATATATGATATGATATATGATATGATATATGATATGATATATGATATGATATATGATATGATATATGATATGATATATGATATGATATATGATATGATATATGATATGATATATGATATGATATATGATATGATATATGATATGATATATGATATGATATATGATATGATATATGATATGATATATGATATGATATATGATATGATATATGATATGATATATGATATGATATATGATATGATATATGATATGATATATGATATGATATATGATATGATATATGATATGATATATGATATGATATATGATATGATATATGATATGATATATGATATGATATATGATATGATATATGATATGATATATGATATGATATATGATATGATATATGATATGATATATGATATGATATATGATATGATATATGATATGATATATGATATGATATATGATATGATATATGATATGATATATGATATGATATATGATATGATATATGATATGATATATGATATGATATATGATATGATATATGATATGATATATGATATGATATATGATATGATATATGATATGATATATGATATGATATATGATATGATATATGATATGATATATGATATGATATATGATATGATATATGATATGATATATGATATGATATATGATATGATATATGATATGATATATGATATGATATATGATATGATATATGATATGATATATGATATGATATATGATATGATATATGATATGATATATGATATGATATATGATATGATATATGATATGATATATGATATGATATATGATATGATATATGATATGATATATGATATGATATATGATATGATATATGATATGATATATGATATGATATATGATATGATATATGATATGATATATGATATGATATATGATATGATATATGATATGATATATGATATGATATATGATATGATATATGATATGATATATGATATGATATATGATATGATATATGATATGATATATGATATGATATATGATATGATATATGATATGATATATGATATGATATATGATATGATATATGATATGATATATGATATGATATATGATATGATATATGATATGATATATGATATGATATATGATATGATATATGATATGATATATGATATGATATATGATATGATATATGATATGATATATGATATGATATATGATATGATATATGATATGATATATGATATGATATATGATATGATATATGATATGATATATGATATGATATATGATATGATATATGATATGATATATGATATGATATATGATATGATATATGATATGATATATGATATGATATATGATATGATATATGATATGATATATGATATGATATATGATATGATATATGATATGATATATGATATGATATATGATATGATATATGATATGATATATGATATGATATATGATATGATATATGATATGATATATGATATGATATATGATATGATATATGATATGATATATGATATGATATATGATATGATATATGATATGATATATGATATGATATATGATATGATATATGATATGATATATGATATGATATATGATATGATATATGATATGATATATGATATGATATATGATATGATATATGATATGATATATGATATGATATATGATATGATATATGATATGATATATGATATGATATATGATATGATATATGATATGATATATGATATGATATATGATATGATATATGATATGATATATGATATGATATATGATATGATATATGATATGATATATGATATGATATATGATATGATATATGATATGATATATGATATGATATATGATATGATATATGATATGATATATGATATGATATATGATATGATATATGATATGATATATGATATGATATATGATATGATATATGATATGATATATGATATGATATATGATATGATATATGATATGATATATGATATGATATATGATATGATATATGATATGATATATGATATGATATATGATATGATATATGATATGATATATGATATGATATATGATATGATATATGATATGATATATGATATGATATATGATATGATATATGATATGATATATGATATGATATATGATATGATATATGATATGATATATGATATGATATATGATATGATATATGATATGATATATGATATGATATATGATATGATATATGATATGATATATGATATGATATATGATATGATATATGATATGATATATGATATGATATATGATATGATATATGATATGATATATGATATGATATATGATATGATATATGATATGATATATGATATGATATATGATATGATATATGATATGATATATGATATGATATATGATATGATATATGATATGATATATGATATGATATATGATATGATATATGATATGATATATGATATGATATATGATATGATATATGATATGATATATGATATGATATATGATATGATATATGATATGATATATGATATGATATATGATATGATATATGATATGATATATGATATGATATATGATATGATATATGATATGATATATGATATGATATATGATATGATATATGATATGATATATGATATGATATATGATATGATATATGATATGATATATGATATGATATATGATATGATATGATATATGATATGATATATGATATGATATATGATATGATATATGATATGATATATGATATGATATATGATATGATATATGATATGATATATGATATGATATATGATATGATATATGATATGATATATGATATGATATATGATATGATATATGATATGATATATGATATGATATATGATATGATATATGATATGATATATGATATGATATATGATATGATATATGATATGATATATGATATGATATATGATATGATATATGATATGATATATGATATGATATATGATATGATATATGATATGATATATGATATGATATATGATATGATATATGATATGATATATGATATGATATATGATATGATATATGATATGATATATGATATGATATATGATATGATATATGATATGATATATGATATGATATATGATATGATATATGATATGATATATGATATGATATATGATATGATATATGATATGATATATGATATGATATATGATATGATATATGATATGATATATGATATGATATATGATATGATATATGATATGATATATGATATGATATATGATATGATATATGATATGATATATGATATGATATATGATATGATATATGATATGATATATGATATGATATATGATATGATATATGATATGATATATGATATGATATATGATATGATATATGATATGATATATGATATGATATATGATATGATATATGATATGATATATGATATGATATATGATATGATATATGATATGATATATGATATGATATATGATATGATATATGATATGATATATGATATGATATATGATATGATATATGATATGATATATGATATGATATATGATATGATATATGATATGATATATGATATGATATATGATATGATATATGATATGATATATGATATGATATATGATATGATATATGATATGATATATGATATGATATATGATATGATATATGATATGATATATGATATGATATATGATATGATATATGATATGATATATGATATGATATATGATATGATATATGATATGATATATGATATGATATATGATATGATATATGATATGATATATGATATGATATATGATATGATATATGATATGATATATGATATGATATATGATATGATATATGATATGATATATGATATGATATATGATATGATATATGATATGATATATGATATGATATATGATATGATATATGATATGATATATGATATGATATATGATATGATATATGATATGATATATGATATGATATATGATATGATATATGATATGATATATGATATGATATATGATATGATATATGATATGATATATGATATGATATATGATATGATATATGATATGATATATGATATGATATATGATATGATATATGATATGATATATGATATGATATATGATATGATATATGATATGATATATGATATGATATATGATATGATATATGATATGATATATGATATGATATATGATATGATATATGATATGATATATGATATGATATATGATATGATATATGATATGATATATGATATGATATATGATATGATATATGATATGATATATGATATGATATATGATATGATATATGATATGATATATGATATGATATATGATATGATATATGATATGATATATGATATGATATATGATATGATATATGATATGATATATGATATGATATATGATATGATATATGATATGATATATGATATGATATATGATATGATATATGATATGATATATGATATGATATATGATATGATATATGATATGATATATGATATGATATATGATATGATATATGATATGATATATGATATGATATATGATATGATATATGATATGATATATGATATGATATATGATATGATATATGATATGATATATGATATGATATATGATATGATATATGATATGATATATGATATGATATATGATATGATATATGATATGATATATGATATGATATATGATATGATATATGATATGATATATGATATGATATATGATATGATATATGATATGATATATGATATGATATATGATATGATATATGATATGATATATGATATGATATATGATATGATATATGATATGATATATGATATGATATATGATATGATATATGATATGATATATGATATGATATATGATATGATATATGATATGATATATGATATGATATATGATATGATATATGATATGATATATGATATGATATATGATATGATATATGATATGATATATGATATGATATATGATATGATATATGATATGATATATGATATGATATATGATATGATATATGATATGATATATGATATGATATATGATATGATATATGATATGATATATGATATGATATATGATATGATATATGATATGATATATGATATGATATATGATATGATATATGATATGATATATGATATGATATATGATATGATATATGATATGATATATGATATGATATATGATATGATATATGATATGATATATGATATGATATATGATATGATATATGATATGATATATGATATGATATATGATATGATATATGATATGATATATGATATGATATATGATATGATATATGATATGATATATGATATGATATATGATATGATATATGATATGATATATGATATGATATATGATATGATATATGATATGATATATGATATGATATATGATATGATATATGATATGATATATGATATGATATATGATATGATATATGATATGATATATGATATGATATATGATATGATATATGATATGATATATGATATGATATATGATATGATATATGATATGATATATGATATGATATATGATATGATATATGATATGATATATGATATGATATATGATATGATATATGATATGATATATGATATGAGATATGATATGATATATGATATGATATATGATATGATATATGATATGATATATGATATGATATATGATATGATATATGATATGATATATGATATGATATATGATATGATATATGATATGATATATGATATGATATATGATATGATATATGATATGATATATGATATGATATATGATATGATATATGATATGATATATGATATGATATATGATATGATATATGATATGATATATGATATGATATATGATATGATATATGATATGATATATGATATGATATATGATATGATATATGATATGATATATGATATGATATATGATATGATATATGATATGATATATGATATGATATATGATATGATATATGATATGATATATGATATGATATATGATATGATATATGATATGATATATGATATGATATATGATATGATATATGATATGATATATGATATGATATATGATATGATATATGATATGATATATGATATGATATATGATATGATATATGATATGATATATGATATGATATATGATATGATATATGATATGATATATGATATGATATATGATATGATATATGATATGATATATGATATGATATATGATATGATATATGATATGATATATGATATGATATATGATATGATATATGATATGATATATGATATGATATATGATATGATATATGATATGATATATGATATGATATAGATATGATATATGATATGATATATGATATGATATATGATATGTATATGATATGATATATGATATGATATATGATATGATATATGATATGATATATGATATGATATATGATATGATATATGATATGATATATGATATGATATATGATATGATATATGATATGATATATGATATGATATATGATATGATATATGATATGATTTATGATATGATATATGATATGATATATGATATGATATTTGGCAAATAATTCTTGGTATTTTGCATACCTTGTTTTTCGGCTGTCTTTGTTTAGTGAAAAAGTATAATTATTCATTATTTCATAAACAATTTCATCTAAAATATATGAAAATTTTAATATAGCAGTGTCAATAAACAAAGATTAATAAAGCCATAATAAGGTGTCAGTCAAAATCTAATTAAGGTGCCAGTCAAAAACTAAATAAGGTGCCAGTCAAAAACTAAATAAGGTGCCAGCCAAAACTCAACTCTTATTGTAGTATTAAAAAAACTAAATAAGTTGCCAGGAAAATTAAAAAATTTAAATTAACACACTGCCTCTTCAACTGTTTTGCTCAAGCAGTGTTTTAAAGTTTTTCAAATGACGTGTAATCTTAAAGGGTGCAAGTTTACTGATGGCACTGAAAGAATGCTGTCCTGCTTCGTTTGCGATGATGATTATCACGTTAAATGTGTCGAGTTAAATGGCCGAATCGCTGATAAAATTGGTGTTGTAGGCGGATTGGGTTGGTCTTGTGGAAAATGTCGCACAATTGACGTTGACATCGTTAGAATATTGCGTCAAGTGCGCCGAAATTTCCGAGAACTTGAAGGTGATTTCGCAGCTCTCCAGGATAAGTTAAAAAATTATGAAAATTTTTTTAACGATTTCAAAATTATGGATGAATCTTCTCCAAAGCGGAAGCGGTCCCAGAGAAACCTCCGATCGCAGTCAAAAGCTACTAAAATCTTTCCCTCTCGTCCGTCGAGGGAATCTCCTTCACTTATTAATTTATTGAGTCCAGCTATTAGTGAATCTGATGATTTAAATAATCAACAACCGGATACTGTTGAATCTGCAATACCATTTCGAAATGAGACTGATAACGATTCTTTAAATGAACCTTTGCCGATTGCATCATCAGTCATCGTTCCCTTTTCAGGTTCGTTAGTATCTAATGCTCCTCCTACTAGTACGGGCGCTATCCCGAAGACATCTATCAACCTTAACCCGCATAATGAAATCACTGTCGCTCCTATGATGAATAAGACATATAGTAACGTGGTTGCCTCATCGAATTTCTTAGCTGCTCCAGTTATATCTGTTACTCAGTCTGCGAAGAAACTTCAGGTGGTTGAACCCACTAAATCAATTTTTCTCTCACGTTTTACTCCGGAAACAACTGAAGATGATATTCGTGATCATATATATGCTAAGTTGGGGTTAAATGACACGAGCATATCTATTAAAAAGTTCAAATTTAATTCTCAAAGATCTTATTCGTCTTTCACGGTGTACTTATCTGATCACTTATTTAATCGTGTCGTAAGCCCCTCATTTTGGCCTGATAAAGCCATTGTGCATGAATATGCTTATAAGTCAAGAAGAAACCGTGGAAATACTGCTTCTTTACAACGACGCGGCGTCTCAAAAAACTAATTAATTTTTCCTCCGACTTAATCTATCAGAACGTAAGAGGTCTTAAAACTAAATTATTCAATACTTTTTTAGCAAGCATTGATTCGGACTTCAAAATTATTGCTTTCACGGAAACCTGGCTTAAACCAGATATTTTGAATGCAGAAATTTTTTCAACTAAGTATGCTGTCTATCGGAAAGATCGTGACTACTCCCTAACTAAGCTAACCAGAGGTGGTGGCGTTCTTATTGCGGTAATTTCCCAGTGTTTTTCGCGTGAGGTAGTTCTGGTGGAGGCTGCTGGGATTGACTTTTGCTGCGCTTATATTAAAATAGCGAGTTTATGCATCTATATTACCTGCTCATATGTTCCACCAAATTCCAATGATGATGTTTATATAAACCACTTCCGTTGCATTCAGATAGTTTCTAAAAAATTGTTGTCCACGGATCGCCTCATTATACTTGGCGATTTCAATTTACCATTCGTTAACTGGGCAAGATGCGATGATGATCCGACAACCTTGTTACCAGCTACTGAAGGAATAAATGGATTTAATTTTCTTAACGAGCTGTTATCACTTGGATTATTTCAGGTAAACTATATACTGAATCCAAACAATCGCTTTCTGGATCTTATCTTTGTTGACGATAAAGATATTTATGAGATTTCGCGCTCATTGCCATTTGTATTACCTGAGGATAGCCATCATCCAACTTTAAACATCAAAATTACACACGAAAACTGGATGAGCCACATTCCTTCGTTGGATTCCACTCAACCTAGAAAGAAACATTGTTTCAAAAAAACAAACTATGCAATTTTAAAGGACTTTTATCGTAATCTCGATTGGATGGAAATTTTGTCTTTAAAGAATTACCAATCTCCCTTGGGTTTTGATTCGGCATTGGATTCTTTTAATAGTACTTTGTTGCAGTCTTTTAATTTAGCTGTACCTATAAAACAATTTACACAAAACTCAAATCCAACTTGGTTTAATAAGGATCTTTTAGCGTTAAGGAATCTCAAAACTAAAAAATATAAACTATACTGTAAATTCCGAACACCTTCAAGTTTTGTCATGTATATAACTGCGAGATATAGATATCAATATCTTCACAAAAATCTCTACAACAATTATTTAGCAAAGGTGAAGTCTAATTTATGGGCAGATCCAA
This sequence comes from Physocephala rufipes, assembly GCA_963966595.1. Classification (NCBI taxonomy): domain Eukaryota; kingdom Metazoa; phylum Arthropoda; class Insecta; order Diptera; family Conopidae; genus Physocephala; species Physocephala rufipes. Next base: position 16,959 of record CAWZZZ010000071.1, read on the forward strand.
AGTCCTTTTGGAATTTTGTTAATATGAAACGGAAGAATGGAACTTACCCTTCTACTATGAAATATGGTGAACGCGAATCTATTAATTTGGTTAGTATTTGCAACCTATTTGCTGACTTTTTCAAACAAACCTATTCTACTGAGACTTATGCTACAGCCAGTTACCCATATCATGTTTCATCGGGTTTTATTAATCTACCAATAGTTGATGTGCAGACTGTGTTAAGTGTTTTAAAGGATATTAAACTGAGCTATAACCCTGGACCTGATCGCATTCCTTCATGCATTTTAAAATATTGTGCTGACGAATTAGCGCTGCCTATTTCAACACTATTCGATTACTCGTTGCGATTAGGATATTTTCCTGATGCGTGGAAGTCGTCTTATATTATCCCTTTACACAAATCGGGAAATAAATTCGAGATAAGGAATTATCGCGGGATTGCTAAACTTAGCGCTCTGCCCAAAATATTTGAAAAGATAATAGTCGTCCACATCTCAAGAAGTGTTACAGCCTTAATTTCTTCAGTATAGCATGGTTTTTGCGCGGGAAGATCGACAACTACAAATTTGTTGGAATTTTTATCAAAAACTACTAATAATTTCAAGTCATCATGTCAAACGGACGTCATCTATACGGATTTTAGTAAAGCTTTTGATGTGGTCAACCATCGGTTACTTATTCTAAAACTTCACTTGTTCGGTTTTCCTATTATGTTGGTAAATTGGATATCATCCTACCTTCAAAATCGCATGCAGAAAGTTTTGTTTAACGATGTGTTGTCCACTGAATTTGTTGTCACATCTGGCGTTCCGCAAGGAAGTCATCTAGGGCCATTATTGTTTTTGGTCTTTATTAATGACTTACCAACAGTCATTAACCATGGCGATATTTTGATGTTTGCCGATGATGTCAAGTTGTTTCTATCACACAAAGGCATAAATGATGCTATGCTCCTACAAGCTGATGTTGATGCTATGGTAGCTTGGTGTAAGGTTAACTGCTTAAATCTCAATTTAAATAAATGCAAGCAAATGACATTTGCACGTTCGAGTCATGTTATCTTTAATTATGCTATTGGCAACTACAAATTGGAACCTTTGGATATAGTGGAGGATCTCGGCGTATTTCTGGATCGTAAACTACGTTTCCGCATACATATTAGCCGCATTACTAATAAAGCTACATGCTTGTTAGGATTTATCAAGCGCTGGGCAAAGGAATTCAAGGATCCGTACGTGACTAAAATTTTATATATTTCATTGGTTCGTCCAATATTGGAATATGCTTCGGTGGTGTGGTGTCCACACTTTAGCTGCCATATCTCTGAAATTGAGTCGGTACAAAAGCAGTTCCTGCTTTTCTGCCTAAGAAATCTGCGTTGGGATTCATCTTTAAGGCTGCCATCGTATGAGGCTCGACTTAAGCTTATAAACTTACCATCACTTGCTAATCGGAGAATAATGCTTAATGCCATGTTTATCCTTGGTTTGCTGTGTGGTGTTACTGATTCTGCATATTTATTAAGTAACATCCAACTTAACGTTCCTCCTCGTTCATTGAGGAGACACGAATTTCTTCATTTAACATTGTGCAGATCGTCATTTCTTCAATATGAGTCGCTGCGTAATGCTTGTTTAGACTTTAATTCTGTTTCTACTTTTATTAATTTTTCTGATTCTTTTAAGTCAACTAAACAAAAAATTCTAAATGCTATCTCATAATAATAGAGGTTTTCTTTACTACTAAAAATTTTGCAATTTATTTTGATCACATTGTATTTAACTTTAAATTATATTAAAATTAATTAAATTAATTAAATTAATTATTATAATTAATTATTTTAATTGTTATAATTAAATTATAATTTTATATATTGAAATTGTAATATTAATTGAGTCAACTATAAAACCTATAATTGGTTTAGTTGCATTGTTAAATAAATAAATAAATAAATAAATATGATATATGATATGATATATGATATGATATATGATATGATATATGATATGATATATGATATGATATATGATATGATATATGATATGATATATGATATGATATATGATATGATATATGATATGATATGTGATATGATATATGATATGATATATGATATGATATATGATATGATATATGATATGATATATGATATGATATATGATATGATATATGATATGATATATGATATGATATATGATATGATATATGATATGATATATGATATGATATATGATATGATATATGATATGATATATGATATGATATATGATATGATATATGATATGATATATGATATGATATATGATATGATATATGATATGATATATGATATGATATATGATATGATATATGATATGGTATATGATATGATATATGATATGATATATGATATGATATATGATATGATATATGATATGATATATGATATGATATATGATATGATATATGATATGATATATGATATGATATATGATATGATATATGATATGATATATGATATGATATATGATATGATATATGATATGATATATGATATGATATATGATATGATATATGATATGATATATGATATGATATATGATATGATATATGATATGATATATGATATGATATATGATATGATATATGATATGATATATGATATGATATATGATATGATATATGATATGATATATGATATGATATATGATATGATATATGATATGATATATGATATGATATATGATATGATATATGATATGATATATGATATGATATATGATATGATATATGATATGATATATGATATGATATATGATATGATATATGATATGATATATGATATGATATATGATATGATATATGATATGATATATGATATGATATATGATATGATATATGATATGATATATGATATGATATATGATATGATATATGATATGATATATGATATGATATATGATATGATATATGATATGATATATGATATGATATATGATATGATATATGATATGATATATGATATGATATATGATATGATATATGATATGATATATGATATGATATATGATATGATATATGATATGATATATGATATGATATATGATATGATATATGATATGATATATGATATGATATATGATATGATATATGATATGATATATGATATGATATATGATATGATATATGATATGATATATGATATGATATATGATATGATATATGATATGATATATGATATGATATATGATATGATATATGATATGATATATGATATGATATATGATATGATATATGATATGATATATGATATGATATATGATATGATATATGATATGATATATGATATGATATATGATATGATATATGATATGATATATGATATGATATATGATATGATATATGATATGATATATGATATGATATATGATATGATATATGATATGATATATGATATGATATATGATATGATATATGATATGATATATGATATGATATATGATATGATATATGATATGATATATGATATGATATATGATATGATATATGATATGATATATGATATGATATATGATATGATATATGATATGATATATGATATGATATATGATATGATATATGATATGATATATGATATGATATATGATATGATATATGATATGATATATGATATGATATATGATATGATATATGATATGATATATGATATGATATATGATATGATATATGATATGATATATGATATGATATATGATATGATATATGATATGATATATGATATGATATATGATATGATATATGATATGATATATGATATGATATATGATATGATATATGATATGATATATGATATGATATATGATATGATATATGATATGATATATGATATGATATATGATATGATATATGATATGATATATGATATGATATATGATATGATATATGATATGATATATGATATGATATATGATATGATATATGATATGATATATGATATGATATATGATATGATATATGATATGATATATGATATGATATATGATATGATATATGATATGATATATGATATGATATATGATATGATATATGATATGATATATGATATGATATATGATATGATATATGATATGATATATGATATGATATATGATATGATATATGATATGATATATGATATGATATATGATATGATATATGATATGATATATGATATGATATGATATGATATGATATATGATATGATATATGATATGATATATGATATGATATATGATATGATATATGATATGATATATGATATGATATATGATATGATATATGATATGATATATGATATGATATATGATATGATATATGATATGATATATGATATGATATATGATATGATATATGATATGATATATGATATGATATATGATATGATATATGATATGATATATGATATGATATATGATATGATATATGATATGATATATGATATGATATATGATATGATATATGATATGATATATGATATGATATATGATATGATATATGATATGATATATGATATGATATATGATATGATATATGATATGATATATGATATGATATATGATATGATATATGATATGATATATGATATGATATATGATATGATATATGATATGATATATGATATGATATATGATATGATATATGATATGATATATGATATGATATATGATATGATATATGATATGATATATGATATGATATATGATATGATATATGATATGATATATGATATGATATATGATATGATATATGATATGATATATGATATGATATATGATATGATATATGATATGATATATGATATGATATATGATATGATATATGATATGATATATGATATGATATATGATATGATATATGATATGATATATGATATGATATATGATATGATATATGATATGATATATGATATGATATATGATATGATATATGATATGATATATGATATGATATATGATATGATATATGATATGATATATGATATGATATATGATATGATATATGATATGATATATGATATGATATATGATATGATATATGATATGATATATGATATGATATATGATATGATATATGATATGATATATGATATGATATATGATATGATATATGATATGATATATGATATGATATATGATATGATATATGATATGATATATGATATGATATATGATATGATATATGATATGATATATGATATGATATATGATATGATATATGATATGATATATGATATGATATATGATATGATATATGATATGATATATGATATGATATATGATATGATATATGATATGATATATGATATGATATATGATATGATATATGATATGATATATGATATGATATATGATATGATATATGATATGATATATGATATGATATATGATATGATATATGATATGATATATGATATGATATATGATATGATATATGATATGATATATGATATGATATATGATATGATATATGATATGATATATGATATGATATATGATATGATATATGATATGATATATGATATGATATATGATATGATATATGATATGATATATGATATGATATATGATATGATATATGATATGATATATGATATGATATATGATATGATATATGATATGATATATGATATGATATATGATATGATATATGATATGATATATGATATGATATATGATATGATATATGATATGATATATGATATGATATATGATATGATATATGATATGATATATGATATGATATATGATATGATATATGATATGATATATGATATGATATATGATATGATATATGATATGATATATGATATGATATATGATATGATATATGATATGATATATGATATGATATATGATATGATATATGATATGATATATGATATGATATATGATATGATATATGATATGATATATGATATGATATATGATATGATATATGATATGATATATGATATGATATATGATATGATATATGATATGATATATGATATGATATATGATATGATATATGATATGATATATGATATGATATATGATATGATATATGATATGATATATGATATGATATATGATATGATATATGATATGATATATGATATGATATATGATATGATATATGATATGATATATGATATGATATATGATATGATATATGATATGATATATGATATGATATATGATATGATATATGATATGATATATGATATGATATATGATATGATATATGATATGATATATGATATGATATATGATATGATATATGATATGATATATGATATGATATATGATATGATATATGATATGATATATGATATGATATATGATATGATATATGATATGATATATGATATGATATATGATATGATATATGATATGATATATGATATGATATATGATATGATATATGATATGATATATGATATGATATATGATATGATATATGATATGATATATGATATGATATATGATATGATATATGATATGATATATGATATGATATATGATATGATATATGATATGATATATGATATGATATATGATATGATATATGATATGATATATGATATGATATATGATATGATATATGATATGATATATGATATGATATATGATATGATATATGATATGATATATGATATGATATATGATATGATATATGATATGATATATGATATGATATATGATATGATATATGATATGATATATGATATGATATATGATATGATATATGATATGATATATGATATGATATATGATATGATATATGATATGATATATGATATGATATATGATATGATATATGATATGATATATGATATGATATATGATATGATATATGATATGATATATGATATGATATATGATATGATATATGATATGATATATGATATGATATATGATATGATATATGATATGATATATGATATGATATATGATATGATATATGATATGATATATGATATGATATATGATATGATATATGATATGATATATGATATGATATATGATATGATATATGATATGATATATGATATGATATATGATATGATATATGATATGATATATGATATGATATATGATATGATATATGATATGATATATGATATGATATATGATATGATATATGATATGATATATGATATGATATATGATATGATATATGATATGATATATGATATGATATATGATATGATATATGATATGATATATGATATGATATATGATATGATATATGATATGATATATGATATGATATATGATATGATATATGATATGATATATGATATGATATATGATATGATATATGATATGATATATGATATGATATATGATATGATATATGATATGATATATGATATGATATATGATATGATATATGATATGATATATGATATGATATATGATATGATATATGATATGATATATGATATGATATATGATATGATATATGATATGATATATGATATGATATATGATATGATATATGATATGATATATGATATGATATATGATATGATATATGATATGATATATGATATGATATATGATATGATATATGATATGATATATGATATGATATATGATATGATATATGATATGATATATGATATGATATATGATATGATATATGATATGATATATGATATGATATATGATATGATATATGATATGATATATGATATGATATATGATATGATATATGATATGATATATGATATGATATATGATATGATATATGATATGATATATGATATGATATATGATATGATATATGATATGATATATGATATGATATATGATATGATATATGATATGATATATGATATGATATATGATATGATATATGATATGATATATGATATGATATATGATATGATATATGATATGATATATGATATGATATATGATATGATATATGATATGATATATGATATGATATATGATATGATATATGATATGATATATGATATGATATATGATATGATATATGATATGATATATGATATGATATATGATATGATATATGATATGATATATGATATGATATATGATATGATATATGATATGATATATGATATGATATATGATATGATATATGATATGATATATGATATGATATATGATATGATATATGATATGATATATGATATGATATATGATATGATATATGATATGATATATGATATGATATATGATATGATATATGATATGATATATGATATGATATATGATATGATATATGATATGATATATGATATGATATATGATATGATATATGATATGATATATGATATGATATATGATATGATATATGATATGATATATGATATGATATATGATATGATATATGATATGATATATGATATGATATATGATATGATATATGATATGATATATGATATGATATATGATATGATATATGATATGATATATGATATGATATATGATATGATATATGATATGATATATGATATGATATATGATATGATATATGATATGATATATGATATGATATATGATATGATATATGATATGATATATGATATGATATATGATATGATATATGATATGATATATGATATGATATATGATATGATATATGATATGATATATGATATGATATATGATATGATATATGATATGATATATGATATGATATATGATATGATATATGATATGATATATGATATGATATATGATATGATATATGATATGATATATGATATGATATATGATATGATATATGATATGATATATGATATGATATATGATATGATATATGATATGATATATGATATGATATATGATATGATATATGATATGATATATGATATGATATATGATATGATATATGATATGATATATGATATGATATATGATATGATATATGATATGATATATGATATGATATATGATATGATATATGATATGATATATGATATGATATATGATATGATATATGATATGATATATGATATGATATATGATATGATATATGATATGATATATGATATGATATATGATATGATATATGATATGATATATGATATGATATATGATATGATATATGATATGATATATGATATGATATATGATATGATATATGATATGATATATGATATGATATATGATATGATATATGATATGATATATGATATGATATATGATATGATATATGATATGATATATGATATGATATATGATATGATATATGATATGATATATGATATGATATATGATATGATATATGATATGATATATGATATGATATATGATATGATATATGATATGATATATGATATGATATATGATATGATATATGATATGATATATGATATGATATATGATATGATATATGATATGATATATGATATGATATATGATATGATATATGATATGATATATGATATGATATATGATATGATATATGATATGATATATGATATGATATATGATATGATATATGATATGATATATGATATGATATATGATATGATATATGATATGATATATGATATGATATATGATATGATATATGATATGATATATGATATGATATATGATATGATATATGATATGATATATGATATGATATATGATATGATATATGATATGATATATGATATGATATATGATATGATATATGATATGATATATGATATGATATATGATATGATATATGATATGATATATGATATGATATATGATATGATATATGATATGATATATGATATGATATATGATATGATATATGATATGATATATGATATGATATATGATATGATATATGATATGATATATGATATGATATATGATATGATATATGATATGATATATGATATGATATATGATATGATATATGATATGATATATGATATGATATATGATATGATATATGATATGATATATGATATGATATATGATATGATATATGATATGATATATGATATGATATATGATATGATATATGATATGATATATGATATGATATATGATATGATATATGATATGATATATGATATGATATATGATATGATATATGATATGATATATGATATGATATATGATATGATATATGATATGATATATGATATGATATATGATATGATATATGATATGATATATGATATGATATATGATATGATATATGATATGATATATGATATGATATATGATATGATATATGATATGATATATGATATGATATATGATATGATATATGATATGATATATGATATGATATATGATATGATATATGATATGATATATGATATGATATATGATATGATATATGATATGATATATGATATGATATATGATATGATATATGATATGATATATGATATGATATATGATATGATATATGATATGATATATGATATGATATATGATATGATATATGATATGATATATGATATGATATATGATATGATATATGATATGATATATGATATGATATATGATATGATATATGATATGATATATGATATGATATATGATATGATATATGATATGATATATGATATGATATATGATATGATATATGATATGATATATGATATGATATATGATATGATATATGATATGATATATGATATGATATATGATATGATATATGATATGATATATGATATGATATATGATATGATATATGATATGATATATGATATGATATATGATATGATATATGATATGATATATGATATGATATATGATATGATATATGATATGATATATGATATGATATATGATATGATATATGATATGATATATGATATGATATATGATATGATATATGATATGATATATGATATGATATATGATATGATATATGATATGATATATGATATGATATATGATATGATATATGATATGATATATGATATGATATATGATATGATATATGATATGATATATGATATGATATATGATATGATATATGATATGATATATGATATGATATATGATATGATATATGATATGATATATGATATGATATATGATATGATATATGATATGATATATGATATGATATATGATATGATATATGATATGATATATGATATGATATATGATATGATATATGATATGATATATGATATGATATATGATATGATATATGATATGATATATGATATGATATATGATATGATATATGATATGATATATGATATGATATATGATATGATATATGATATGATATATGATATGATATATGATATGATATATGATATGATATATGATATGATATATGATATGATATATGATATGATATATGATATGATATATGATATGATATGATATGATATATGATATGATATATGATATGATATATGATATGATATATGATATGATATATGATATGATATATGATATGATATATGATATGATATATGATATGATATATGATATGATATATGATATGATATATGATATGATATATGATATGATATATGATATGATATATGATATGATATATGATATGATATATGATATGATATATGATATGATATATGATATGATATATGATATGATATATGATATGATATATGATATGATATATGATATGATATATGATATGATATATGATATGATATATGATATGATATATGATATGATATATGATATGATATATGATATGATATATGATATGATATATGATATGATATATGATATGATATATGATATGATATATGATATGATATATGATATGATATATGATATGATATATGATATGATATATGATATGATATATGATATGATATATGATATGATATATGATATGATATATGATATGATATATGATATGATATATGATATGATATATGATATGATATATGATATGATATATGATATGATATATGATATGATATATGATATGATATATGATATGATATATGATATGATATATGATATGATATATGATATGATATATGATATGATATATGATATGATATATGATATGATATATGATATGATATATGATATGATATATGATATGATATATGATATGATATATGATATGATATATGATATGATATATGATATGATATATGATATGATATATGATATGATATATGATATGATATATGATATGATATATGATATGATATATGATATGATATATGATATGATATATGATATGATATATGATATGATATATGATATGATATATGATATGATATATGATATGATATATGATATGATATATGATATGATATATGATATGATATATGATATGATATATGATATGATATATGATATGATATATGATATGATATATGATATGATATATGATATGATATATGATATGATATATGATATGATATATGATATGATATATGATATGATATATGATATGATATATGATATGATATATGATATGATATATGATATGATATATGATATGATATATGATATGATATATGATATGATATATGATATGATATATGATATGATATATGATATGATATATGATATGATATATGATATGATATATGATATGATATATGATATGATATATGATATGATATATGATATGATATATGATATGATATATGATATGATATATGATATGATATATGATATGATATATGATATGATATATGATATGATATATGATATGATATATGATATGATATATGATATGATATATGATATGATATATGATATGATATATGATATGATATATGATATGATATATGATATGATATATGATATGATATATGATATGATATATGATATGATATATGATATGATATATGATATGATATATGATATGATATATGATATGATATATGATATGATATATGATATGATATATGATATGATATATGATATGATATATGATATGATATATGATATGATATATGATATGATATATGATATGATATATGATATGATATATGATATGATATATGATATGATATATGATATGATATATGATATGATATATGATATGATATATGATATGATATATGATATGATATATGATATGATATATGATATGATATATGATATGATATATGATATGATATATGATATGATATATGATATGATATATGATATGATATATGATATGATATATGATATGATATATGATATGATATATGATATGATATATGATATGATATATGATATGATATATGATATGATATATGATATGATATATGATATGATATATGATATGATATATGATATGATATATGATATGATATATGATATGATATATGATATGATATATGATATGATATATGATATGATATATGATATGATATATGATATGATATATGATATGATATATGATATGATATATGATATGATATATGATATGATATATGATATGATATATGATATGATATATGATATGATATATGATATGATATATGATATGATATATGATATGATATATGATATGATATATGATATGATATATGATATGATATATGATATGATATATGATATGATATATGATATGATATATGATATGATATATGATATGATATATGATATGATATATGATATGATATATGATATGATATATGATATGATATATGATATGATATATGATATGATATATGATATGATATATGATATGATATATGATATGATATATGATATGATATATGATATGATATATGATATGATATATGATATGATATATGATATGATATATGATATGATATATGATATGATATATGATATGATATATGATATGATATATGATATGATATATGATATGATATATGATATGATATATGATATGATATATGATATGATATATGATATGATATATGATATGATATATGATATGATATATGATATGATATATGATATGATATATGATATGATATATGATATGATATATGATATGATATATGATATGATATATGATATGATATATGATATGATATATGATATGATATATGATATGATATATGATATGATATATGATATGATATATGATATGATATATGATATGATATATGATATGATATATGATATGATATATGATATGATATATGATATGATATATGATATGATATATGATATGATATATGATATGATATATGATATGATATATGATATGATATATGATATGATATATGATATGATATATGATATGATATATGATATGATATATGATATGATATATGATATGATATATGATATGATATATGATATGATATATGATATGATATATGATATGATATATGATATGATATATGATATGATATATGATATGATATATGATATGATATATGATATGATATATGATATGATATATGATATGATATATGATATGATATATGATATGATATATGATATGATATATGATATGATATATGATATGATATATGATATGATATATGATATGATATATGATATGATATATGATATGATATATGATATGATATATGATATGATATATGATATGATATATGATATGATATATGATATGATATATGATATGATATATGATATGATATATGATATGATATATGATATGATATATGATATGATATATGATATGATATATGATATGATATATGATATGATATATGATATGATATATGATATGATATATGATATGATATATGATATGATATATGATATGATATATGATATGATATATGATATGATATATGATATGATATATGATATGATATATGATATGATATATGATATGATATATGATATGATATATGATATGATATATGATATGATATATGATATGATATATGATATGATATATGATATGATATATGATATGATATATGATATGATATATGATATGATATATGATATGATATATGATATGATATATGATATGATATATGATATGATATATGATATGATATATGATATGATATATGATATGATATATGATATGATATATGATATGATATATGATATGATATATGATATGATATATGATATGATATATGATATGATATATGATATGATATATGATATGATATATGATATGATATATGATATGATATATGATATGATATATGATATGATATATGATATGATATATGATATGATATATGATATGATATATGATATGATATATGATATGATATATGATATGATATATGATATGATATATGATATGATATATGATATGATATATGATATGATATATGATATGATATATGATATGATATATGATATGATATATGATATGATATATGATATGATATATGATATGATATATGATATGATATATGATATGATATATGATATGATATATGATATGATATATGATATGATATATGATATGATATATGATATGATATATGATATGATATATGATATGATATATGATATGATATATGATATGATATATGATATGATATATGATATGATATATGATATGATATATGATATGATATATGATATGATATATGATATGATATATGATATGATATATGATATGATATATGATATGATATATGATATGATATATGATATGATATATGATATGATATATGATATGATATATGATATGATATATGATATGATATATGATATGATATATGATATGATATATGATATGATATATGATATGATATATGATATGATATATGATATGATATATGATATGATATATGATATGATATATGATATGATATATGATATGATATATGATATGATATATGATATGATATATGATATGATATATGATATGATATATGATATGATATATGATATGATATATGATATGATATATGATATGATATATGATATGATATATGATATGATATATGATATGATATATGATATGATATATGATATGATATATGTATGATATATGATATGATATATGATATGATATATGATATGATATATGATATGATATATGATATGATATATGATATGATATATGATATGATATATG
Source organism: Physocephala rufipes (assembly GCA_963966595.1). Taxonomy (NCBI): domain Eukaryota; kingdom Metazoa; phylum Arthropoda; class Insecta; order Diptera; family Conopidae; genus Physocephala; species Physocephala rufipes. Next base: position 32,886 of record CAWZZZ010000071.1, read on the forward strand.
ATATGATATATGATATGATATATGATATGATATATGATATGATATATGATATGATATATGATATGATATATGATATGATATATGATATGATATATGATATGATATATGATATGATATATGATATGATATATGATATGATATATGATATGATATATGATATGATATATGATATGATATATGATATGATATATGATATGATATATGATATGATATATGATATGATATATGATATGATATATGATATGATATATGATATGATATATGATATGATATATGATATGATATATGATATGATATATGATATGATATATGATATGATATATGATATGATATATGATATGATATATGATATGATATATGATATGATATATGATATGATATATGATATGATATATGATATGATATATGATATGATATATGATATGATATATGATATGATATATGATATGATATATGATATGATATATGATATGATATATGATATGATATATGATATGATATATGATATGATATATGATATGATATATGATATGATATATGATATGATATATGATATGATATATGATATGATATATGATATGATATATGATATGATATATGATATGATATATGATATGATATATGATATGATATATGATATGATATATGATATGATATATGATATGATATATGATATGATATATGATATGATATATGATATGATATATGATATGATATATGATATGATATATGATATGATATATGATATGATATATGATATGATATATGATATGATATATGATATGATATATGATATGATATATGATATGATATATGATATGATATATGATATGATATATGATATGATATATGATATGATATATGATATGATATATGATATGATATATGATATGATATATGATATGATATATGATATGATATATGATATGATATATGATATGATATATGATATGATATATGATATGATATATGATATGATATATGATATGATATATGATATGATATATGATATGATATATGATATGATATATGATATGATATATGATATGATATATGATATGATATATGATATGATATATGATATGATATATGATATGATATATGATATGATATATGATATGATATATGATATGATATATGATATGATATATGATATGATATATGATATGATATATGATATGATATATGATATGATATATGATATGATATATGATATGATATATGATATGATATATGATATGATATATGATATGATATATGATATGATATATGATATGATATATGATATGATATATGATATGATATATGATATGATATATGATATGATATATGATATGATATATGATATGATATATGATATGATATATGATATGATATATGATATGATATATGATATGATATATGATATGATATATGATATGATATATGATATGATATATGATATGATATATGATATGATATATGATATGATATATGATATGATATATGATATGATATATGATATGATATATGATATGATATATGATATGATATATGATATGATATATGATATGATATATGATATGATATATGATATGATATATGATATGATATATGATATGATATATGATATGATATATGATATGATATATGATATGATATATGATATGATATATGATATGATATATGATATGATATATGATATGATATATGATATGATATATGATATGATATATGATATGATATATGATATGATATATGATATGATATATGATATGATATATGATATGATATATGATATGATATATGATATGATATATGATATGATATATGATATGATATATGATATGATATATGATATGATATATGATATGATATATGATATGATATATGATATGATATATGATATGATATATGATATGATATATGATATGATATATGATATGATATATGATATGATATATGATATGATATATGATATGATATATGATATGATATATGATATGATATATGATATGATATATGATATGATATATGATATGATATATGATATGATATATGATATGATATATGATATGATATATGATATGATATATGATATGATATATGATATGATATATGATATGATATATGATATGATATATGATATGATATATGATATGATATATGATATGATATATGATATGATATATGATATGATATATGATATGATATATGATATGATATATGATATGATATATGATATGATATATGATATGATATATGATATGATATATGATATGATATATGATATGATATATGATATGATATATGATATGATATATGATATGATATATGATATGATATATGATATGATATATGATATGATATATGATATGATATATGATATGATATATGATATGATATATGATATGATATATGATATGATATATGATATGATATATGATATGATATATGATATGATATATGATATGATATATGATATGATATATGATATGATATATGATATGATATATGATATGATATATGATATGATATATGATATGATATATGATATGATATATGATATGATATATGATATGATATATGATATGATATATGATATGATATATGATATGATATATGATATGATATATGATATGATATATGATATGATATATGATATGATATATGATATGATATATGATATGATATATGATATGATATATGATATGATATATGATATGATATATGATATGATATATGATATGATATATGATATGATATATGATATGATATATGATATGATATATGATATGATATATGATATGATATATGATATGATATATGATATGATATATGATATGATATATGATATGATATATGATATGATATATGATATGATATATGATATGATATATGATATGATATATGATATGATATATGATATGATATATGATATGATATATGATATGATATATGATATGATATATGATATGATATATGATATGATATATGATATGATATATGATATGATATATGATATGATATATGATATGATATATGATATGATATATGATATGATATATGATATGATATATGATATGATATATGATATGATATATGATATGATATATGATATGATATATGATATGATATATGATATGATATATGATATGATATATGATATGATATATGATATGATATATGATATGATATATGATATGATATATGATATGATATATGATATGATATATGATATGATATATGATATGATATATGATATGATATATGATATGATATATGATATGATATATGATATGATATATGATATGATATATGATATGATATATGATATGATATATGATATGATATATGATATGATATAAGATATGATATATGATATGATATATGATATGATATATGATATGATATATGATATGATATATGATATGATATATGATATGATATATGATATGATATATGATATGATATATGATATGATATATGATATGATATATGATATGATATATGATATGATATATGATATGATATATGATATGATATATGATATGATATATGATATGATATATGATATGATATATGATATGATATATGATATGATATATGATATGATATATGATATGATATATGATATGATATATGATATGATATATGATATGATATATGATATGATATATGATATGATATATGATATGATATATGATATGATATATGATATGATATATGATATGATATATGATATGATATATGATATGATATATGATATGATATATGATATGATATATGATATGATATATGATATGATATATGATATGATATATGATATGATATATGATATGATATATGATATGATATATGATATGATATATGATATGATATATGATATGATATATGATATGATATATGATATGATATATGATATGATATATGATATGATATATGATATGATATATGATATGATATATGATATGATATATGATATGATATATGATATGATATATGATATGATATATGATATGATATATGATATGATATATGATATGATATATGATATGATATATGATATGATATATGATATGATATATGATATGATATATGATATGATATATGATATGATATATGATATGATATATGATATGATATATGATATGATATATGATATGATATATGATATGATATATGATATGATATATGATATGATATATGATATGATATATGATATGATATATGATATGATATATGATATGATATATGATATGATATATGATATGATATATGATATGATATATGATATGATATATGATATGATATATGATATGATATATGATATGATATATGATATGATATATGATATGATATATGATATGATATATGATATGATATATGATATGATATATGATATGATATATGATATGATATATGATATGATATATGATATGATATATGATATGATATATGATATGATATATGATATGATATATGATATGATATATGATATGATATATGATATGATATATGATATGATATATGATATGATATATGATATGATATATGATATGATATATGATATGATATATGATATGATATATGATATGATATATGATATGATATATGATATGATATATGATATGATATATGATATGATATATGATATGATATATGATATGATATATGATATGATATATGATATGATATATGATATGATATATGATATGATATATGATATGATATATGATATGATATATGATATGATATATGATATGATATATGATATGATATATGATATGATATATGATATGATATATGATATGATATATGATATGATATATGATATGATATATGATATGATATATGATATGATATATGATATGATATATGATATGATATATGATATGATATATGATATGATATATGATATGATATATGATATGATATATGATATGATATATGATATGATATATGATATGATATATGATATGATATATGATATGATATATGATATGATATATGATATGATATATGATATGATATATGATATGATATATGATATGATATATGATATGATATATGATATGATATATGATATGATATATGATATGATATATGATATGATATATGATATGATATATGATATGATATATGATATGATATATGATATGATATATGATATGATATATGATATGATATATGATATGATATATGATATGATATATGATATGATATATGATATGATATATGATATGATATATGATATGATATATGATATGATATATGATATGATATATGATATGATATATGATATGATATATGATATGATATATGATATGATATATGATATGATATATGATATGATATATGATATGATATATGATATGATATATGATATGATATATGATATGATATATGATATGATATATGATATGATATATGATATGATATATGATATGATATATGATATGATATATGATATGATATATGATATGATATATGATATGATATATGATATGATATATGATATGATATATGATATGATATATGATATGATATATGATATGATATATGATATGATATATGATATGATATATGATATGATATATGATATGATATATGATATGATATATGATATGATATATGATATGATATATGATATGATATATGATATGATATATGATATGATATATGATATGATATATGATATGATATATGATATGATATATGATATGATATATGATATGATATATGATATGATATATGATATGATATATGATATGATATATGATATGATATATGATATGATATATGATATGATATATGATATGATATATGATATGATATATGATATGATATATGATATGATATATGATATGATATATGATATGATATATGATATGATATATGATATGATATATGATATGATATATGATATGATATATGATATGATATATGATATGATATATGATATGATATATGATATGATATATGATATGATATATGATATGATATATGATATGATATATGATATGATATATGATATGATATATGATATGATATATGATATGATATATGATATGATATATGATATGATATATGATATGATATATGATATGATATATGATATGATATATGATATGATATATGATATGATATATGATATGATATATGATATGATATATGATATGATATATGATATGATATATGATATGATATATGATATGATATATGATATGATATATGATATGATATATGATATGATATATGATATGATATATGATATGATATATGATATGATATATGATATGATATATGATATGATATATGATATGATATATGATATGATATATGATATGATATATGATATGATATATGATATGATATATGATATGATATATGATATGATATATGATATGATATATGATATGATATATGATATGATATATGATATGATATATGATATGATATATGATATGATATATGATATGATATATGATATGATATATGATATGATATATGATATGATATATGATATGATATATGATATGATATATGATATGATATATGATATGATATATGATATGATATATGATATGATATATGATATGATATATGATATGATATATGATATGATATATGATATGATATATGATATGATATATGATATGATATATGATATGATATATGATATGATATATGATATGATATATGATATGATATATGATATGATATATGATATGATATATGATATGATATATGATATGATATATGATATGATATATGATATGATATATGATATGATATATGATATGATATATGATATGATATATGATATGATATATGATATGATATATGATATGATATATGATATGATATATGATATGATATATGATATGATATATGATATGATATATGATATGATATATGATATGATATATGATATGATATATGATATGATATATGATATGATATATGATATGATATATGATATGATATATGATATGATATATGATATGATATATGATATGATATATGATATGATATATGATATGATATATGATATGATATATGATATGATATATGATATGATATATGATATGATATATGATATGATATATGATATGATATATGATATGATATATGATATGATATATGATATGATATATGATATGATATATGATATGATATATGATATGATATATGATATGATATATGATATGATATATGATATGATATATGATATGATATATGATATGATATATGATATGATATATGATATGATATATGATATGATATATGATATGATATATGATATGATATATGATATGATATATGATATGATATATGATATGATATATGATATGATATATGATATGATATATGATATGATATATGATATGATATATGATATGATATATGATATGATATATGATATGATATATGATATGATATATGATATGATATATGATATGATATATGATATGATATATGATATGATATATGATATGATATATGATATGATATATGATATGATATATGATATGATATATGATATGATATATGATATGATATATGATATGATATATGATATGATATATGATATGATATATGATATGATATATGATATGATATATGATATGATATATGATATGATATATGATATGATATATGATATGATATATGATATGATATATGATATGATATATGATATGATATATGATATGATATATGATATGATATATGATATGATATATGATATGATATATGATATGATATATGATATGATATATGATATGATATATGATATGATATATGATATGATATATGATATGATATATGATATGATATATGATATGATATATGATATGATATATGATATGATATATGATATGATATATGATATGATATATGATATGATATATGATATGATATATGATATGATATATGATATGATATATGATATGATATATGATATGATATATGATATGATATATGATATGATATATGATATGATATATGATATGATATATGATATGATATATGATATGATATATGATATGATATATGATATGATATATGATATGATATATGATATGATATATGATATGATATATGATATGATATATGATATGATATATGATATGATATATGATATGATATATGATATGATATATGATATGATATATGATATGATATATGATATGATATATGATATGATATATGATATGATATATGATATGATATATGATATGATATATGATATGATATATGATATGATATATGATATGATATATGATATGATATATGATATGATATATGATATGATATATGATATGATATATGATATGATATATGATATGATATATGATATGATATATGATATGATATATGATATGATATATGATATGATATATGATATGATATATGATATGATATATGATATGATATATGATATGATATATGATATGATATATGATATGATATATGATATGATATATGATATGATATATGATATGATATATGATATGATATATGATATGATATATGATATGATATATGATATGATATATGATATGATATATGATATGATATATGATATGATATATGATATGATATATGATATGATATATGATATGATATATGATATGATATATGATATGATATATGATATGATATATGATATGATATATGATATGATATATGATATGATATATGATATGATATATGATATGATATATGATATGATATATGATATGATATATGATATGATATATGATATGATATATGATATGATATATGATATGATATATGATATGATATATGATATGATATATGATATGATATATGATATGATATATGATATGATATATGATATGATATATGATATGATATATGATATGATATATGATATGATATATGATATGATATATGATATGATATATGATATGATATATGATATGATATATGATATGATATATGATATGATATATGATATGATATATGATATGATATATGATATGATATATGATATGATATATGATATGATATATGATATGATATATGATATGATATATGATATGATATATGATATGATATATGATATGATATATGATATGATATATGATATGATATATGATATGATATATGATATGATATATGATATGATATATGATATGATATATGATATGATATATGATATGATATATGATATGATATATGATATGATATATGATATGATATATGATATGATATATGATATGATATATGATATGATATATGATATGATATATGATATGATATATGATATGATATATGATATGATATATGATATGATATATGATATGATATATGATATGATATATGATATGATATATGATATGATATATGATATGATATATGATATGATATATGATATGATATATGATATGATATATGATATGATATATGATATGATATATGATATGATATATGATATGATATATGATATGATATATGATATGATATATGATATGATATATGATATGATATATGATATGATATATGATATGATATATGATATGATATATGATATGATATATGATATGATATATGATATGATATATGATATGATATATGATATGATATATGATATGATATATGATATGATATATGATATGATATATGATATGATATATGATATGATATATGATATGATATATGATATGATATATGATATGATATATGATATGATATATGATATGATATATGATATGATATATGATATGATATATGATATGATATATGATATGATATATGATATGATATATGATATGATATATGATATGATATATGATATGATATATGATATGATATATGATATGATATATGATATGATATATGATATGATATATGATATGATATATGATATGATATATGATATGATATATGATATGATATATGATATGATATATGATATGATATATGATATGATATATGATATGATATATGATATGATATATGATATGATATATGATATGATATATGATATGATATATGATATGATATATGATATGATATATGATATGATATATGATATGATATATGATATGATATATGATATGATATATGATATGATATATGATATGATATATGATATGATATATGATATGATATATGATATGATATATGATATGATATATGATATGATATATGATATGATATATGATATGATATATGATATGATATATGATATGATATATGATATGATATATGATATGATATATGATATGATATATGATATGATATATGATATGATATATGATATGATATATGATATGATATATGATATGATATATGATATGATATATGATATGATATATGATATGATATATGATATGATATATGATATGATATATGATATGATATATGATATGATATATGATATGATATATGATATGATATATGATATGATATATGATATGATATATGATATGATATATGATATGATATATGATATGATATATGATATGATATATGATATGATATATGATATGATATATGATATGATATATGATATGATATATGATATGATATATGATATGATATATGATATGATATATGATATGATATATGATATGATATATGATATGATATATGATATGATATATGATATGATATATGATATGATATATGATATGATATATGATATGATATATGATATGATATATGATATGATATATGATATGATATATGATATGATATATGATATGATATATGATATGATATATGATATGATATATGATATGATATATGATATGATATATGATATGATATATGATATGATATATGATATGATATATGATATGATATATGATATGATATATGATATGATATATGATATGATATATGATATGATATATGATATGATATATGATATGATATATGATATGATATATGATATGATATATGATATGATATATGATATGATATATGATATGATATATGATATGATATATGATATGATATATGATATGATATATGATATGATATATGATATGATATATGATATGATATATGATATGATATATGATATGATATATGATATGATATATGATATGATATATGATATGATATATGATATGATATATGATATGATATATGATATGATATATGATATGATATATGATATGATATATGATATGATATATGATATGATATATGATATGATATATGATATGATATATGATATGATATATGATATGATATATGATATGATATATGATATGATATATGATATGATATATGATATGATATATGATATGATATATGATATGATATATGATATGATATATGATATGATATATGATCTGATATATGATATGATATATGATATGATATATGATATGATATATGATATGATATATGATATGATATATGATATGATATATGATATGATATATGATATGATATATGATATGATATATGATATGATATATGATATGATATATGATATGATATATGATATGATATATGATATGATATATGATATGATATATGATATGATATATGATATGATATATGATATGATATATGATATGATATATGATATGATATATGATATGATATATGATATGATATATGATATGATATATGATATGATATATGATATGATATATGATATGATATATGATATGATATATGATATGATATATGATATGATATATGATATGATATATGATATGATATATGATATGATATATGATATGATATATGATATGATATATGATATGATATATGATATGATATATGA
>CAWZZZ010000072.1:0-16590 GCA_963966595.1 Physocephala rufipes
ATATATATATATATATATATATATATATATATATATATATATATATATATATATATATATACTATATATATATATATATATATATATATATATATATATATATATATATATATACTATATATATATATATATATATATATATATAATATATATATATATATATATATATATAATATATATATATATATATATATATATATATATATATATATATATATATATATATATTTATATATATATATATATATATATATATATATATATATAATATATATATATATATAGTATATATATATATATTATATATATATATATATATATATATTATATATATATATATATATATATATATATATATATATATATATATATATATATATATATATATATATATATATATATATAATATATATATATATATATATATATATATATTATATATATATATATATATATATATAATATATATATATATATAATATATATATTATATATATATATATATATATATATATATATATATATATATATATATATATATATATATATATATATATATATATATATATATATATATATATATATATATATATATATATATATATATATATATATATATATATATATATATATATATATATATATATATATATATATATATATATATATATATATATATATATTATATATATATATATATATATATATATATATATATATATATATATATATATATATATATATATATTATATATATATATATATATATATATATATATATATATATATATATATATATATATATATATATATATATATATATATATAGTATATATATTTATATATATATATATATATATATATATATATATATATATATATATATATATATATATATTATATATATATATATATATATATATATATTATATATATATATATATATATATATATATATATATATATATATATATATATATATATATATATATATATATATATATATATATATATATATAGTATATATATATATATATATATATATATATATATATATATATATATATATATATATATATATATATATATATATATATATATATATATATATATATATATATATATATATATATATATATATATATATTTATATATATATATATATATATATATATATATATATATATATATATATATATATATATATATATATATATATATATATATATATATATATATATATATATATATATATATATATATATATATATATATATATATATATATATATATATATATATATATATATATATATATATATATATATATATATATATATATATATATATATATATATATATATATATATATATATATATATATATATATATATATATATATATATATATATATATATATATATATATATATATATATATATATATATATATATATATATATATATATATATATATATATATATATATATATATATATATATATATATATATATATATATATATATATATATATATATATATATATATATATATATATATATATATATATATATATATATATATATTATATATATATATATATATATATATATATATATATATATATATATATATATATATATATATATATATATATATATATATATATATATATATATATATATATATATATATATATATATATATATATATATATATATATATATATATATATATATATATATATATATATATATATATATATATATATATATATATATATATATATATATATATATATATATATATATATATATATATATATATATATATATATATATATATATATATATATATATATATATATATATATATATATATATATATATATATATATATATATATATATATATATATATATATATATATATATATATATATATATATATATATATATATATATATATATATATATATATATATATATATATATATATATATATATATATATATATATATATATATATATATATATATATATATATATATATATATATATATATATATATATATATATATATATATATATATATATATATATATATATATATCAGTATTTGTATATTTAAACGTTCAGTATTGCGTATATTTAAACGTTCATAAAAAATTGTCAACGTATCGATTTTAACAAATTGTACTTTACTGAATTCGCGGGGCTGTTAGCTCTTTCTTAAAATATATTCCGGTAAAACTTTTTGCAATTTGAAGTTTTTGTATGACTCCTTCTTTTGAAGCCTTAAGTATCAGTATTACGTATATTCAAACGTTCATAAAAAAATTTCCAATGTGTCGATTTTAAGAACTTTTACTTTATTTAATCCATGCGATCGTTAACTCTTTCCTAAAGTATATCCCGTTAAAACTTTTTGCGATTTCAGATTTTTGTATGGCTCCTTCTTTTGAAGCCTTAAGTATCAGTATTGCGTATATTCTAACGTTCGTAAAAAGTTCCAAGTGTCGATTTTAACACGTTGTACTTTATTTAATTCATGGTATCGTTAGCTCTTTCTTAAAACATATCCCGTTAAAAATTTTTGCTATTTGAGGTTTTTGTATGGCTCCTTCTTTTGAAGCCTTAAATATCAGTATTGCGTATATTCTAACGTTCATAAAAAAGTTCCCAAAGTCTCGATTTTAACACGTTGTACTTTATTTAATTCAAGGGATCGTTAGCTCCTTCTTAAAATATATCCCGTTAAAACGTTTTGTGATTTCATATTATTGAATGGGTCCTTTTTTGAAGCCTTATGCATCAGTATTGCGTATATTCAAACATTCATAAATGAATCCCAACGTGTCGATTTTAACAAATGTTACTTTATTTCATTCGCGGGACTGTTAGCTCTTTCTTAAAATATATCCCTTTAAAACTTTTTGCGATCTGAGGTAATTGTATGGCTCCTTCTTTTGAAGCCTTATAATGCGTTTACACCGACCCAGAATCACGCATTTCGGCTTTAAGTCCGATATGCGAATGCGAATGCGAACGAAAACAACAACAAACCCATACAAATTTTCATATCACGAAAAATGCGAATCATTCGCATTCCAGGCGAATGCGAAGCAAATGCGAACAATACACACTGTTTTTTGTATTAAACGCACCTTTTCCCCAATTTACGCCTAAAATCATTCCTCGAAGTGTCTAAAATTGTTAAACAAAAAATCAGAACCAGGCAATTAAATTATTCCCAGAAATTCACAAAAGCATATCCCGTCCCTGACGATAGATCTGGGCATGGAGAACTCCACGTAAATTCCAAAATTGGAAATTGCCACACCATTTTCCATATGCAAAATTTCACAATTATGCATTGCCGCTGAATTTCGCGCATGCATAATTCTCATATTTATGTCTACAAGTGCAAAATTTTTGGACTCAGTAAAACAGCTGTTCCGCTGTCAAACAGAATGCTAATAAGGCGGTGTAAACGATTTTCAAATGCTTGATTCCAGATGCGCATTTTGAGTCGGTGTAAACGTACTATTAAGTATCGGTATTGCGTATATTCTAAGGTTCATAAAAAAGTTCCCAAAGTGTCGATTTTAACACGTTGTACTTTATTTAATTCATGGGATCGTTAGATCTTTCTTAAAATATATCCCGTTAAAATGGCTCCGTATGGCTCCTTTTCTTGAAGTCTCATGCATCAGTATTTGCGTATATTCAAACGTTCATTAAAAAATTCCCAACGTGTCGATTTTAACGAATTGTACATGGAATTTGATTCATGGGTCGTTAGCTCTTTCCTAAAATATATCCCGTTAAAACTTTTTGCGATTTGAAATTTTTGTGAACCCTTTAGGCAACCATAATGCTTCCTCTTTCTGCAGCTATGCAGTAATTATCTGAGACAGGAAAAGTGTACGGAACTGCTTTTAGTGTAATTTTCTTCTAACTAAAGTTTTCTTTATTTTATATTATCTTTTAAATAAGTAATTTATAGCTTTGGATATGAAAGCTTAATCCCCAAAGGATGCAGGGGAAATTTTCCGTGCAAACAAGGAAATTCGTGAATTCGCCCTATGCTGAATTCGCCCTATGCCAACTTCGGACCAGTCATTTTTATGCAAACTGAGTGTGTAATGGATGGCGGTATCTCCAAAGGGGTAAAGCCGGAAAAAAATTTATATCTGGCAAGCTGTTAGTAATTAGTAAATAGTGTGAATACGAGGTGTTAGGTGGGATCTTCCTCTATGTTGTGGAAAAATTTCATTCGAATATCTCTGGACAATTTTTTGAAAATTTAAATTTGTTATTGAAATACATGGTTTCGTTTCTAAGAAATGTCACATTTGCTTTTGAAGAACTGCTTTAGAAAAGAACGCTCTAAATCAGATTTGTTCCAAAGTTTTAAAAAATAAATGGTTATCATATTTCCTTTAACTTATTTATATTTAGTTCCATCAGTATGTAGAAAAAAGATTACAAATATAAGTTGAATGTTTACAAATGTGTAATACACAATTTACTTAATACTAGTTTCATCAATCCGGAAAATGGAAAAAGTGCTCAATTTCTCGTCTACACAAGAAAACAATACATGACAGTAATTATAGCATTATATCAAAGACCTAAACCAATGGCTGAGTCTTAAGGGTTTTAGTCTCCGTTCTGAGTCTTAGGGGTTTTAGTCTCCGTTCTGATATAAAAGCCTACTCGAGATCATATGGCAGCTCCACTTTCAAAAGTCTCAAAAAGGTAGCACTGAAAAATTTACTAACTCCACATCGGTACACCCGCTTCCACTCAGGTCATCACTCATGCTAGCTACTACATCATTGGATCAAAATTTTTACAAAAGTATACAAAATTTGAGAAAAAGGGAATCTAAATTCCCATAATACATTAAAATCTAATGGCAGACTATTATGGATAATTAATATATGCAAGTTCTATTTTCAGTCAACATCTATATTCAGGCAGCACTTCCATACGCCATTAGGAGAAAAATAAGAAGAAGGAGGAAGAAATAAAGGAAACAATTAATCAATTTGGACACTTTTCGTTACCTGGATAATACTCCGGCATATTTTTGAAAAAATTCTTCAAATTGAATAATATTCGCCTCGTCATGACAAATTTTGATACGCTATGACAATACAAAAAGAATATATTCGCCAAATTAAAACATTATTGTATTTGGAGTTCCCTGCTCTATAAATCGAGAAAACATTATTCAATTATGTTTTATTTAAAAGGCGAGAGAACGAATTTATAAAAACGACATTCAACAAAAATATATTATATTCAAATTAACTAAATTAATTAAATCAAATAACTTGGACTTGGACGATTCAAAGACTCAAATGAGTCCAAAGAGCTATTTTCGTTTGAAACTATTAATTTATATTTACTGCCCGCAGAATCTTGCTTCTCGATCAACGGGATCAGTTTATATGAAAAAGATACTTAATATCTTGGCAGTAAGATATTAGTTATTGTTTAGAGGCTGTTGAATTATGCAAGACCGTACTCGTATATTAAATTATGCTCGTGTATACCTGTAATACGTTACACGAACTTAAACATTATTCCTCCTAAATGTTTCCCCCGCCATTTTACGAAGAGAGATTAATATTGAATTTTAATTCATTTAACATTCATTTGAATTTTAATTGCTACTTGAAGAAAATTTACAAACTTTTGATAACATATTATTGAACTCTAGACAATTTGTACAATTTCTGCACATGACTGCAGACTGCACAAGACTGATTTTTAAGACTATTCAAGAGTTACTATTGTAACTATTGTAAATAGTGTATTGTAATTATTGTAACCAATACAGTGTCGTCTTACATACGGCAATTATACTGGCTCATTTAATATTCCTTTGCATAAGTCTGGAAGTAAGCATATGATAAATAACTATCGTGGCATCGCTAAGCTCAGTGCACTTCCTAAACTTTTTGAGAAGATAATTACGGATCAAATATCTTTTTCTGTGAATTCTTCAATATCACCTGTTCAGCATGGTTTTCGAGTTGGGAAATCTACTACTACAAATCTACATGTATTTGTGTCTCACACTATAAACAATTTTTAATATTCTATGTGGACGGATGTTATTTATATGGACTTCAGCAAGGCGTTTGATATAGTTAATCACAAACTTCTAAATTTAAAACTTAAACTATTTGGTTTTCCTGAATCTTTGCTGTGTTGGATCCAATCGTATCTCAGTGATCGTTCTCAAATGGTTGTGTTTAACAATGCCATATCTAAAGAATTTTCGGTGCCTTCTGGAGTTCCGCAGGGGAGTCATTTGGGTCCATTATTATTCCTCATTTTCATAAATGATCTTCCAACTTCTATCAGTAATGGGAATATTCTCATGTTTGCGGATGATGTTAAACTGTTCTTATCTTACAAAACAGAGTGTGATGCTTTGCTAATTCAAGCTGATTTGGACTCATTAACTGATTGGTGCAGCTTAAACTGTATGAATTTAAATTTGAAGAAGTGTAAGCAAATTACTTTCGCTCGCGTCTTGAAACCTGCATTGCTGAATTACTCTATTGGATCCTATAAATTGGAAGTTGTTGATTCCATAAACGATCTTGGAGTTGTTTTGGATCGGAAACTACGCTTTCATACTCATATTAATAGCATATCTATCAGAGCTAACAGTATTTTAGGCTGTATTAAAAGATGGGCGAAGGAATTTGATGATCCCTATGTAACGAAATTATTGTACACCTCACTGGTGAGGCCAAACTTGTAGTATGCATCGCCAGTTTGGAATCCTTATTACAGCTGTTATATTTCTCAAATTGAATCAATTTTGCTGTAACAAAACGGAATATTTTGAATTTTTTATCTAATATTTAATCTATTTTTGTCTTTGTATTGTGTTAATTTTCTCCAGTTTTGTATTTAAATTATTTTGTATTTAAACTATTTGACTACTGAATTTGTATTTACTTGAACTACTGAACTACTGAATTTTGTATTTAAACTATTCATGAACTATAAAACATAATGTTTAGTTCTAATAAAGACAAACAAACATATACTGGCTAGCCGCACATAAAAAAATCGTTTCTTCGCAAAACTCGGGTCAACCAAACGCTCCGAATCAGATAACTATGAACAAATATGATGATTGATGCCTACCGAAATTAACTTAAAACTGGATTTGGTACGGGTCCAAGTCGCTAGGTCAAATTTGGCAATTTGAATTCTGCGGTGGACCGAGTTATTTTGCGCCGCAAGAAATTAATTCAAAAACATGATCCGGCAAAATTTCACGGACAGCGGCAATGATCGATGATAGTCGATCTGACTATAGATCTTTAACGTACCAGTGTTTACGACTGTGTACCGGTTCGAATGATCTCAACTCTTCCAGTATTTTCGGGTGCCAGTCGTGGTTGTTGGTTGCCACCCAAAGATACGCGGGTAGAGACCTTGAGTCTCCGCGTGAGTTGCGTGAGGAGGCAGCCTCCGTCAACTCGGCTGCCGGTAGCCAAATACCGGAAGTGGCCTTAGATAGTGCCGCGATTGTAACCTGCAATGGAATGTCCTGCCCGCCTCAGGCTTCCACAGGTAGAAGACAAAGCTACGGCTTTGAATCTCGCCATGAATCATAAAACGTACGTTCACAAAATTCGTACTTGCAACCCCGTGCGGGATGGCCCGCCGTGTACTTAAGCCATCATGGCAGGCGTACACGTTAAACACAAGGCAGAAATCTTCCAGTATTTGCATAGCCGAGCCTTTCGGTATTTAATGTGAATTAAATCGTGTTTAGAGCTCAATTTCTCAGCTTTGAGTATGAACATGAAGGTGAAATTGTATATCCGAGTCTACTATCTCATTTAAAAACACAATCAGAAAATGGGCGTGGTCCGCCCCCTAGAATGACTAAAGGCCAAAAATTAGTGGTATTGTCATGAAATTTAGCACAAATATTCCTTGTCATCATAGGCTGGTTGATATTGAAAATAGGGGGCAATAGCACAACTGCCACGCCTACCCTCTATAGCGAATATTAAATAATTCGTGTTTATACATCACTTTCTTAACTTTCGTTGTGTGTCTGTAAGTGAATTTACGTATCCAAGTCCAGCATCTAAGCTAGAAATATTTTCTAAAAAATGGGCGTGGTCCGCCGACTAGACGCAAAAATTGCTACTACAGGAAGAAAAATAGAGCTACCGTCATGACATTTGGCAGGGATATTCTTTGTCATCATAAGTTGGTTTTTCCTTCATTGTTGTTTACAGAAATTCCTTTTTACAGAATATTTACTTCGATTAATCGTGTGTAGTGTAATGAAGGATTTTAATGGAGGATTATCTATTGAAAATAATAATCAGTGATTTTAATATATGTCGTAAAGAAGCCAATCCCGGTATGGGAAACTCACTAGTAAAGAAAGGATTACATTCAATATTGGAGTGTACCGATGCTACTAAAAAAGGAGAAACAAAAATTGACTGATTTGTGTTTTTTTTGTTCTTATTTTTTTAATTCTTACTTTTTAATTATATTAAATTCTTAAAAATCAACCTTCATTTATCTACCAGATTTTATTAATACCCTTATTCACAAAGTCACGTGGTGAGTTAAGACGACCTCGTCTTAAAAATCACTTCTTGGGAGTCGTCATATTCATAAAGTCACTATTTGATATATATTTTTATTTTTATTTAAGGATGGTGGACTTTTCAGTGTTGGTACACAAAATTTTCCTCTTGTAGCTGCGTTCAGTAATAAATTTCTATAAAAAAATTTCATGTTATTCAATAATTTTTGATTTTTTTGTGTAATATGAGTTTAATACATGCTGAAAAACAAAGATTAATTCAAGGAAAAAGTCATAAGAACAATTGTTTTTCTTTTGATAATATATTTTGCTTTTTTCGCAACAATAAAGATAAAAATTATTTTTATTTTTGTATGTTATGCACCGTGAAAATTTGTATCAACATAAATATTTGTTAAAAATATCCCAACATATTCATATATAAGGAATTACGAAAATACACTAATAATATCGACAGGTCACACTAAAAAATGTTAGTGGTTTTATATTTCCTTTTTTAGTGCGTCTTATCGATACGTTGAGTGAATTTTCGTATTTTAGTTCACTTGTATTCCTTTCTGTATAAATATGTTGATGTAAAGCGTAGGAAGGATAATGTCTGATCCTCCGTCGGTAAAGCACATCGACAAAATAATAAGACAGTAAAAAAATTTCGAATATTTGTGGTGTTTCACAACTAGTTTTCTAGTTCTGACGGTGTGGACCGTCGGTAGTTTCCATATGTTCCTAATTTACATTGAGAGAGCATATTTTAAAGTGAAAAGCTGATTTCATTTCATTTCATTTTCGTTTATTGAAATTCGATAGTTATATACAATTTGTCTTACAAAACTATCTTAGGTTAGATATAAATTAAATATAGTTCGCACAAAGGGGCCGAACGTTATACTATTTAGACGGATTGAGTAATTAATTAATATATGAATTAATAGAAGGGTTGATATTACAAAGAAAATTGCATTTCGTATTGAAATTTAAAGAAAGGTGGAGAATGGCACTTACTGGAAGGTATTTGAAACTTGGGTCATGTTCTTGACTGAGGAGTTCCCTTATAGTATCTTCAGGATGAGATGATGTGCTGGTGATGAAACGTTTAGCCGTATCTTGTAGAAAGGTGTCTATCGGATTGAGCTTCGTTATAGAAGGGCCATTTGTTATAGAAGGGCCATAAAGATTGGATATGCTCCTGGAGGCGAAGCATTGCTATATCCGGTGAGAGCGATGTGGCAAATGAGATTGAGTCGTCGGCGTAGAGAAGCGTTGATGTTCTGGCTAAATTGGCAGGTTGATCCAAATTATATAGGGTTAACAACTGCGGGCCCAGTCGTGATCCTTGGGCGATACCAGCAGTAATTTTCGTCCTAGAATATTTTTTGTCAACGATTTGGACAAAAAATACTCTGTCCTTCAGAAAGCTGGTTAGTAATTTGATCAAATTTGTACTGAAGTTGTAAGTGAACAATTTAGAAATAAGTCCATTGATTCAGACGCAGTCAAAAGCTTTTTTAATATCGAGGAGGCATGCCATTGTAATTTCTTTTTAGTTGAGAGCTGCTGTGATATGGTTGTGAAGGTGAAGCAGCGGATGCAGAGTAGACCGTTTGGCGCGAAATCCAAATTGATTACCAGGAAGGAGTCCTCTCTCAATGCAGTGACTGTTGAGCATTCTCATAATGAATAATTCAAATATTTTGCTCATGCAGCAAAGGAGAGAAATCGGACGATAACCATTAACTAGCGTCCTGTTCGATTTCTTAGGAACTGGCACTATTTTGTCCACTTTCCAGGCCGAAGGAAAGTAACTGTTGCTAATGCAATTGTTGACAATTACAGTAAGGAGCCAAATGGCTACTCTGGGAAATCTCTTCAAGATGTAATTGGAGATATTATCATTTCCGCTTGATTTTTTGGTTTTAATGTTTGTATTATTTCGCTGGCATCTGGCAAATGTTGTTGGCTTGACGGATGGGTGTTGGCATGTCGGATGGGTTTTCACTTGAGAAAAGGGAAACAGACCCGGAATAATCTTCAATTTCAGCGACTTTTTCGTTTACGGAACGAACGAATTCCGGAAGATCATTGGGAGGTCTGTCTACAAATCATTTCTCGAAATATTCGGAAAAGCCTTGTCTTCTGGAGTGTAGGCACTATTCGTACCATTGGATATTTTGTCGGGAAGAAGGTTCCTTTTTCCAATAATGTATCCAATTTTCTTAAAAGTGTCTGGACCAGGTTTAATTTCTCCCAGCTTTCTTGAGATATCCTTGTTTTGAAAATGCCTAACAGCCTGGTTAAACATTACATTAGTGCATTTAAGTTCGGCTAGGACCAGTTGATATTCATCATTAGAAGTGTTGTAGTAGCGGTGTCGAATTCTCTGCAGTTTCTTTCGCAGTATTTGACGATGGACTTGGATAGCTACAATGTGCGAGGTGAGATGAGCAAATTTATCCCTGCTTGCGATTGGGTCTTCTGGTTACCCAGAGCAGTATTCACTGCTGATTCAAGATTGGAAACAGCTGCATCAATCTCAGCATTGCTATATTCCGGTTTATAGGTGGTCGGCTAATATTTTCATCTATTTGTTGTCTGAATAGATTCCAGTCAATTTTTTTTTGCAATACTAACTGGTGGATAATCGGAGCCTCTTTGAAAATTAGTGGTTGGGACAAACCTTAAATTCTACCGCCAGGTGGTCTGAATCGCTAGTTAGACTGTTGCAGGAAAAATTTCGGAACTCAGGCAGTATATATACTAAGTTCGTGGAGCATATGAAAAAAATCCAGTAGGGAAGGAGTGCCAGGAAGGGTTTTTCTTGCTGGGAGACTAGCACTAAGGAGTGTTCATGCCTGTGGTTATTAAGCCAATTTGCAATTGTGTTTCCCTGGGGGGGGGAACAAAAATCATCTAGCCACATGTGACGCCTCGCGTTGAAATCTCCTCCGATAACTGAATAGGTGTGCATATTGCGGATTCTATTCAACGTTGATAAATCTGCTTCGATGTTTGCCATGGAGCTTTGACACTTCACGTAGATTGAAATAAGAAGCAGCGTCTCCACGTTACTCATTTTTATACTGACAGCGGTTGCCTCTGAAATCAGGAGAGCAGGTATGTCAATTTGAGTTCCAAGGATGGATTTTTTAAGCAGAATCGCAGTCCCTCTTCTTCCATCGCGTTTTGAAGTTTGAAAGATGGTGAATACTTCAACGTCGATGTTGTTCCTCTTGGTGACATTGGTTTCCTGCAAAAGAAGAGCTTCTGGTTTTTTTAAAGAAATGAACATTTTTAAAGCAATTCGTCTGGAAATAGAAAAAATAGAGTTAGTGTTGTATGTAATAATTTTTACTTGACTTATTGCGAATATAATTCACGAATAAGTTTTGCTAAGATATTTGTTTTCGACTTGTCATCGAGCGACGAATAATTTTGAGGAATTATCCGTCTGGCTTTTCGTAGAATTGTGAAGAAGTCACTTCCAAAAGCCTCTCGGTGTCTTCAAATAAATTTGTTGATGAGGCGGCGTTGATAGAAGGTTTTTTGTTCGTTGTTTTCGGTAACATTTCAGGCCTTGAAGGCAGCGATTTTGTATGCCCAGGAACTGGGATTTTGTTGGGTTGGCCTGCCGCGATTTGGGCAAAATTTATTTCTTTTTGGACTCCTTTCTGCGCCGATTCCCTTGCAAATTTGTTTCTTTCCCTTTTTTCCTGATCTCGTTTTTCGGGCTTCCAATTTGGACCTATAGGTAGGTCAAAATTGGAAGAATAACAAAATGTTGGCAATTGCGACATTGAGTAATGGTATTCGGTTTGAGCTTTACCCAATGAACTTTCTGGTTAAGCAGTAAGGTTTGACTGAATAGAGTTGATGGATTGCTGCGTTTGTCGACTTCAACGACCTGTCACTTCTATGACAGGTATTCCCGAATTGACTAGTTAATTTTTAATGTCGGTGACCTCAAAAGAATGGTGAACACCTTTTAGTAGGAGAAGAATTTTTATGTCTTCTTTCGGAGTGTATGTCGAGAATTCCACATCTTTTTCCTTAAGAAAGGCTTTAATTTTATTGAAGTCTTCTTTGCTGCCGGTGGCTATAATCGATTTTGATGAATTTACGTTGTGTACTTTAGTGGGGCGACGGAGAGGTTGAAGCAAACTATAGGAGGCATTAGAGTTTTTCCAGTTTCTGGCGATACCGGTTTGGTTGTGTTCATGATTGTAGGAGCAGCGGCGCCTTGGACAGTTGTTGTAGGAAGATTGGTTACCGATTCCGGGACTACAGAAAGAGAACTACCATTAGAAGCAGCTCTCTTTGCTGAGGATGGAGAAGGAAGAGTAGAAGCGACCATTTTCCTCTTCATGATGGCTGTGGTTTCTGTAGGACTAGGCCCAAATTCTGGACCTGACTCTAGGTTATGACATAAGCTTGCCTCCTTCCAATTTGCCTGAGAGGATATTCTCTTGTCAAGAACGGAGGAGGAGCTTCTTTCAAATTGTTGGTGTTTTGTTATACGTTTTTCTTCAAGATCTGAAGAAATGTCTGCAACATCCATTTCTTCTTCACTGTAGCTGTCTTCTGTTTCTGAGAAGTTATAAACTTCATTTAGAATTGCTAAGTTCTAGTTGATGGATTGTAATATTGCTTTCCATTAATTTCCACACCTTTCTTGATTGCTTCAAGGGTGGCTGTTACTTCCAACATCCTTTTCTCTTTTCTACACATATTGCAGGTAGACGAGAGGCTTCAAGCCAAGCAGATGAGATTTTGAAAGCGTGTACCAGGTATTGAAGAAATGTGATGCGTTTCTTTGCGTGAATTTTTACCCATATACAGGTAATAATTTAGCTGTGTCTTGAAAAGGACAATTTTATAGCGATTTTTTTGGTTGAGGAGCGTGAAAACACTCAATGGTTATTAAGACCGATTCACTGTAGATTACGACCGTGTAAGCTGACTGATCCCTGCGGATGACGACCGACGACTGACTCGCTTTTGACTGACGTGAAAAACTGAGGAGAGACTTGATGATAATATACAATGAAAAAATAGCGAAGCAACCAAGCAGATGAATAAACAGATATCGAACCCGCCCAAGATCAAAATAACGAATTGTTATGTGTGGAACTGATTTAGGAGATTAATAATTATCTTCGAAAAATCGCCAAACAGACATTGCCACCCACAGTGCCCATATCAATATTTATAGTGAAAACTATTAAAATTACAAGTATTTTTATAAATTTGGTTGCATATAATAAAAATATTACAAATGCAAGTACACATGTATATTTTTTTAAAACGAGAATTCATTTCCAAAAAGCAGAATAGTACATGTTTGTTGAAAAAATAGTAGGAATGTTTGTTGAGAAACCACACTTAATTTGGTGTCAACAGCTGATATGGCGTCAATTTTGTGAATACCATTTGTCGTCTAAAAGCGACGCCAACGCATAAAAGTGACTTTGTGAATAGTGGTCTAACTCTACGCATTCTTCAGTCTAGCTACAATGTCTCATTTATACTTTTGACTAAAATCGAAAAAATAAAATATAATAAAACTTTGCAAAAATCACTTTTATAAATAAATTTCATTTGTAGGTACAAAAGAACTTTCCTTACCCCAAATTATTTGTTCCTTATTAACGAATTATGCTTCCTCCCTTCTTCCCAATTGTATTGGGAAAATTAGGAGCGTAATAAGTATAAAAACACATATCCAAACTCTTAACGGCGTTGTTAAAATATTTCAAATTAATCTCAAAAGTGAAACATAAAAAATTTGAAATAAACGTTCTGATACATTTCATTTATAACAGTTTTAATTATCAAACTTTTTGATATATTTAATTTTAAAATAAATAACATCTGTGTTACTCACTTCCACACTTAAATTATGTTTCTATTAAATATTGCTCTTTACGTAGATATATTTCCCTGCGATATCTCACATGTAAATTCGTCTGGAAGTACTTCCGATGTCAATTCCGAACATAACTCATCAGGTGACGAGGGCACGCAAATTCGTTTACGTTTAAAAAGAAAACTTCAACGAAATCGAACATCGTTTACTAACGAACAAATTCAAAATTTAGAGAAAGGTAAGAAATTAAACGAAGAAGGATACTTTAATTTAATTCATTACCTCTCTTCTTTCACTCTTCATCACAAAAAATTTACGCTAGGTTTTTATAAAATAGTAGAGTATATTTTAGCTATGCTAAAAATTATTTGATGTATATTTATTCTTACAGAATTTGAAAAGAGTCATTATCCGGATGTCTTCGCTAGGGAACGCCTGGCTGATAAGATCGGCTTACCAGAGGCACGTATTCAGGTTTGTCAATTCTTTGTTTCCTCTTGTTCGCTTTCGTGATTTTCTTTTGAAATAACATATTATATTTTTATTAAATAGTCATATTTTTATTAATTACGGATTCATGACCCAGTTAAAGTTTAGAGTCGGCAAATTTTTTCAAACTTTGTTACATAAGTAACAAAAAATCAGCTATTTTAGCTTGATACCGCTCGCAATTGAGGCTCACTATCTGCACACTCTCGTTTCGGCTCAATGAGACATAACCTATAGGAGCTTTAAGTATAAGTATCCCCTTGTGAGCCCGCTTAAAAATTTAGTAACTGCTTAGCTGTACATAGGCTTACTGCATTTGGGGTTACTTCCGAGTAATTCTCTCTATATAATGTCCTCAGTTATTTAGAATATAAATTAAAGCCTCCCTCGATGTGGATGGAACACGATGTGAAGAATTAATAGAAAGCGTAGATTTTGGTAATGCTAAATACGTTCGTGAACAGATCAATATATAATATCCTTTGCCATCGCCTAATTTGCTATGGGTAAGTTTGAAATTGGCTAAACATTTCAATTCTCCTATCAAAAATGTGAATTATATATGGATATATAGATTTATTATATATTAATAGAAAAATAGTGGCTATTAAGGGTTCAAATTCCGGTTATACACAGAATTTCTCCCAAAAAATGCAAAGAAAAAATATTTTGCATTCACACTCATCATAACAAAATATAATCAACCCCCTAAACAAAAACAGTGAACAACGAAATTAACTTTGGCGACTTTACTTTTGGCTTGACACTCACGTGATTTTTATTCTCAGTTATGTAAAGCAAATGGCTAAATAGCATAAATATTTGAGTGTAAATGTGAATCATGCACTTTAGCTGGTAACAAGCGCAATAACAGCCAAACCAGCTCAATAACAAACCAGCTCAGTTCCAACACCTGACTTCATTTGTTTTTTGCATTACCATTTATTAACCTCAGAAGCGGAACAACCGCCAACCATTGACTCAAATTTTTTTCGTCTATGAATGTATATGCCTCCTTGTTTCATCACAGGGCAGAATGATAGCAACTATCTGCATAAAGTGATATGCTGTGGGCAGCCGAATTAGGTCTGTTCTGTGTCCAGAGCAACTTCAACTTTAACCCTTTTAAGCCATAAACACTTAATTCTTCAAGCCATATATATATATATATATATATATATATATATATATATATATATATATATATATATATATATATATATATATATATATATATATATATATATATATATATATATATATATATATATATATATATATATATATATATATATATATATATATATATATATATATATATATATATATATATATATATATATATATATATATATATATATATATATATATATATATATATATATATATATATATATATATATATATATATATATATATATATATATATATATATATATATATATATATATATATATATATATATATATATATATATATATATATATATATATATATATATATATATATATATATATATATATATATATATATATATATATATATATATATATATATATATATATATATATATATATATATATATATATATATATATATATATATATATATATATATATATATATAT
>CAWZZZ010000073.1:0-11317 GCA_963966595.1 Physocephala rufipes
GACGTTCGATCGTCTGCCATTATTGTTGTGTGCAGAGTTGTCACAATTTGCACAAAACTACTAACGATATTACTATTAATTGTGTGTGGTTAGCGTTCTTCGTGTGATATATAAATATATTATTTTATATCCCTTTAAAAATGGATAAATTTTTACGTGGAAAAGATGCATCTTCACGTACGGATGATGAAACACCCAGCACAAGTGTTATAAAAAATCAAAAGAAGATAGTGAAAAGAAAGTACGATAAAGACTACATTAAATATGGATTTTCATGGAGTGGTGACGAAACGGCTCCAAAGCCACAGTGCATCATTTGCGGCGAACAGCTATCAAACGAATCAATGGTACCGAGTAAATTAAATCGCCATCTAAATTCAAACCATCCCAGCCAGGCCAATGAAGATAGACAATATTTTAAGAGACGTTTAGAACAAAATAAAAAACAAGATTTTTATGAAATCAGCTGTTACAGTTTCCGAAAAGGCCTTGGAGGCTAGCTACCATGTTGCAAAATTAATTGCACGTCAGAAGAAACCACATACTATCGGCGAAACACTAATTAAACCAGCATGCATGGAAATTGTTCGACTTATGCTTGGGCCCAATGAAGTTAAGGAGGTAAATAAAGTTTCGTTGTCTGCTGATACTGTTAAAAGACGTATTCACGATATGTCAGGGGATATTTTGGCAACACTGATAAGAAAACTGTTATTGGCTGAAAAATTTTCGCTTCAGATCGACGAAACAACTGATATTAAAAATAAAGCACAGCTAATAGCTATTATACGTTATTATTATTAATGAGGATTTTATTAAAGAACATTATTTATTTTGTAAGGAAGTTCCAGAGCGAACTACCGGTGAAGAAATTTTTAAAGTTACCGATGACTTATTCAAAATACATAATATTCAATGGAGCAACTGCATTTCTGTTTGCACAGATGGCGCTGCGGCTATGATGGGTAGTAAAAAAGGTTTTATCACTTGTGCAAAACAAAAAAATCCGACGTTACACTTTACACACTGCTGCATACATCGAGAAGCATTGATGGTCAAAAATTTGCCGGAGGAACTTTTTAACACGATGAATGAATGCATTAAAATCGTTAACATAATTAAATCAAGAGCTTTAAATTCGAGAATCTTTGAAATACTCTGTGCAGAAATGGGATCTGGATATGAATCCTTATTGTTTTATACTGAAATTCGTTGGCTATCCCGATGCAAAGTTTTGGCTAGATTGTTTGAGCTTCGTCACGAGGTGCGTGAGTTTCTTTCAAAACTAAATATGCCCGAACTATACCACCTCGATGATGATTACTGGATAGCCAAACTTGCATACATGGCTGATATTTTCGAGCATTTGAATGAACTTAATAAAAAAATGCAAGGTCGAAATGAGAATATATTAGCGAGCTCCGACAAATTACAGGGGTTGAAAAAAAAACTCGAACTTTGGCAGAAAGAATTGAAAAAAGGATATTTGGAAATGTTCCAAAGGACAAACCACCACAGTACAATTAAAAATAAACAATTAATTGTGGATCTGGCCCAAGAACATTTAAGTATGCTTCAGGAAAAATTTCATAAATATTTTTATTCCATTAATACGGAACAATACGATTGGATTCGAAATCCTTTTGCAACCAATGCAATAAATTCTACAGAAGAACTGCCACTGCGGATTCGAGAGGAATTTATAGATTTAAGCAATGACAAGACATTAAAACTTCACTTCTTCGAAGTTCCATTAGATGTTTTCTGGATTTACATCAAAAAAGAATATCCTCGCATTTCAAACAAAGCAATCTTAACATTACTTCCATTCTCGACGACATATATTTGTGACCAAAGTTTTTCAACTCTTTTATTAATTAAAAATGATAAACGTTCATGCTTAAAAGATCTTCATCAAGAACTTCGGGTTGCGCTGTCCAATATCGAGCCGAATATAAAACTTTTGTGTTCATTGAAACAAGCGCAGGGTTCACATTAATTATTAAAATTGTGTAAAATATTAACGTTATAATTATGTGTATGTATATTTTTCAAATAAAAAGCCAAATTATTTTTTTAAAATTGTATTAATTCAATACCTACATATGTATTGTATATATTTTAGCTTTTAGTGTGCCGCGGAGTTCTCGGAAGAATTATGGTGTGTCGTAGGTGAGAAAAGGCTGCGGAGCACTGATGGAGGGTATGGCTTATCATGGAAAGGAATTTGTGTTATCAATCCATAAAAAACTCGTAAATATTGATGAGCTCTATACAGCCGCCAGTACACAGCATCCGTTGGATGCGGAAAGCGATTCTGAGGAATCTGACTGTAGTGTAATCTCAGAAAGACTATAGTGAGCCTTCCTTGGAGGATGATCAACGATTACTCATTTACATTAAAATGCAAAACATCAAATTTCAAATTTGGATATACCTTCGTAAACTTCCCAAACAGAGAAGCTTCAATCAAAGGGACTTATGCCACCGATCATAACCTTTAATTTAAATGTAGCCAACCTTAATAAGTTTGAAAAAATCAAAAAAATTAACTATAAAGTTCATAATATAAATCCAACAGTCCTCACCACAAGCAGACCAGATTTTATTGACCTCAAAGCTTTTATGAAATCAAAAAAGACGGAATTTAATACATACACGGCAAAGGAGGATCGAAAACTACTTCTTCTTCTCAAAGGAATTCATCAATCATACGAAGCTGTTGATATTGAACAAAAGCTGAAAAATGAAGGCGTCCAAGTGATCTCAATTAGTCCTTTTAAGGCGGGAAACTCTGGAAAGAACTTCAATAACTTTGTTGTGGAAGTGTCGAAAGAGAGTGATTTGCCTGCAATTCATTCAAAAACCTTGATATTAAATCAAGAAATGTTTATTGGGAGAAATTTAAGCCAGGAGGAATTATTCAATGCAGAAATTGCCAAAAATTTGGTCATACCGCTTCGGCATGAAATGTAGATGTATGTAAGTGTAAAAATGATCATGCACCTGGTGAATGTGTGCGTACTTCATCAAATATCAGGGATAGTCTTGTGCTGTGTTAGTTGCCAAAAGGATCATCCGGTCAATTATTTGGGGTGCCCCAAATACAAAGAAACATTAGCTATGCGGAAAAAAAGGCTAGTAAGAAAAAGGAACAACATAGCTTTGCCCTCCAATCAAAGCTTTGCACAAGTCGCAGCAAGAAACAAGAAAATTTCAATATAGGAAAATTATGCGACTTCATCCACGAATCCTCAAAAAAGCCACCGTGTTAATGTCAGAGACTCATGCGTTGGCCTATTCAAGGATACTAATTGGAAGTGATCTACAGTGAAACTTCAAATGAACTACAGTTTGTGAAGAAATTACTTCTTCACATGTTTTTTTTCATTTTATATAGGTGGCTAAATGTTGTGGTTGTAGTTGATACATTATTAAATAAATGTATAAAAAAACACACGAGTCAAATCATTACAGGGAAAGCAGCGACCCGCACTAATGTCTATAGAATACTGACGTTAGGATGATTTAATGTTTTTCTCTTTTCGCTAATTATGAGCTTTCCACCACAATGAAAACAACAACAAACTGATCTGCTATCTACGGAAGAGAGCATCAAACACTTGATTGCAACTAGAAAAAATGAGAAATAGTTCGAAAACAAGCAAAATTGCGGTTTCAGGATAACAACAAATCAACGAAATTATTTCATCCCGAAAATAGCAACAAATATACAAGTGAGAATAAACCATCAGCTATTAATTATTCAGTGAGAAAAAAATCAGCAATAAATACCAAACGAAACATGGAAAATTAAAATAGAAAAGACATAAAAGGAAGGCGGAAAATAACAGAAGAACTAATAAGAATCACTAATAAATGCAGACTCCGAGGTCAAAGGCAACAGCAACCACATAACTCAGCAATTCACATTTTTTTGTTAAAAAACCACCAGAATTGGCATAGCGGGTCTGAAATAAAATAAGGTCAATGTCCAGAAAAGCGGCAACAACAACAAGTTGATGAAAATTGTTTTTCTGCGACTATAATTAGAATCGAAAAATTACACTTGGTCTCTTCTTTTGGAGTTTCCAAGTGGTAAGTTTGTTACTATCCATTTTTTTATATATCTTCGTAGTGGCCAACAGCTTTTTAGCGAAGGCCCAGATCCTTTTTTATTTATATCCTCGTAAGGGCCAAAAGCTTTTTAGGGAAGGCCTAAATCCTTTTCTTTATATATCCTCGTAGTGGCCAACAGCTTTTTAGCGAAGGCCTAGATTTTTTTATATATATCCTCATAGTGGCCAACAGCTTTTCAGCAAAGGCCTCGACCCTTTTTTATTTATATCCTCGTAGTTGTCAACAGCTTCTTAGCGAAGGCCTATATCCCATTGTAAATCCTTAGTCCTCACCGTGGTGGATAGTTTTCTTTAACACAGGATAAAACATAAATCTAGAAATCTATAATTATTAAAAAAATGGAAAATGAATATAATAAAGAATAAGTAGAAATTCACGAAGCCACATTGTATTTCTAGAAGCATAAGGATAACTATAAGTTATTATTGTAAATGTAATTACTCAAAATAAGAGTAAAAATTTTTATGAAATAAAATTGCGCTCTTCTTCTTTTGGAGTTTCCAAGTGACGGTAAACATAATTTACAGTGGATCCTGGGTAGACTGGGTATACCCCGGATAAGTTCGTTACAAGTACTTTAGACGATAAAAATAAACTCATTGTTCCGTATCGGCTGTATTTGTGAACTATATTCATATTAAAGGAATTGAATATTATAAGCTACAATGTCAATGCAATATATTCTTTAGCAAGAAGAGCGTCTCTAAATTTGTTTATTAAATCTATTAAACCTGATATTCTTTTATTGCAGGAGACACACATTACGATGAGGAACAATATTGACTAGGAGGCTTAGACTGTTTTTCAGAACCCAGAATCGCAAGTAAGGAAAGGCACGACAATTATCTTGAAGAATAGCATGGTAGGAAATCAAATCTTGGTCCAGGTCCCAGGAAGTCGTCGAAAGATTCGTGCACGTTATTTACCACAAACCGTGGAAATCATTTCCAAAGAAAATCATAGGATCCGAAATCGTCTTAAATTTTCACTAAAAATGCATTTCCCTAATGATCGCCAAATCAACAAAAAAGTGAAAAGTTCACATCTTACGTTAAAGCCATTTTTACACTCAGATGACATGTTGCGTGTTGACGGGCGGTTGTCTTATACCTAAATTTATTATTTAATGGAAGACCGGTATTTCTACCCAATCTAGCCACTACACCAAACTTATTGTTCGTTTCACTCGTGAGCTTCCCCTGCATGGAGGGAATCAGTTCGCAATTCGTCTGATGCGAACTCAATCTTGGACTCCGTGCGCCATCTGGCAAAAAACAAATGTCATTTGAATATTTCTGGACAATTGTTAGCCAATGCAATAATGCTGGACGGGAACTTCTTGAATGAAGTTAATCCAAAAAAATGTTAGATATACGTTTATTTTTCTCTGTTCTCCGTTATATTTTTATATTCGTTTTTAGTCCTGAATGAAACATTAAAACGAACGGACGTGATTTTCATTAAAGCCTACGTTAATTTCATTCAACAATGGTTGAATGGTTGAATCCTAAGCACGAGTTATATGTTCATTGCATTAAATAAATATTATTTCATTATTTTAAGAAAGCTAAATAACCATGAACTCCATAAATTGGTATTGAGAAACTGGATGGCGGGAATTATGACACATAGGTAATCCAAATGCAGCATATTCGAAATCATTCAACAAGTAAATCTGTCTCCCAGAATTAGTAATCACTAATTACTAGAAACTATCGAATAATTCAAACATTCGGTAGTTCTTAGTAATTCACAAACAACTCAGAGTAAAAGCCGATACCCAATTAATTAAACAAGAGCAACGAATCAGTTGATTATATTGTCAATACATGAGTTGAACACGAATAAGTCGAGTAAATGAATAAATGAATGAATGAAAAAATAATTCGATAGTTAAAATCATTCAGTTACTAACTATCGATAGTTAAAATCAGTCGATAGTTCCCAATACTAGGGTAAAACCATCATAAATAGTGCATAAAAACACTGTTACCCAGCGGTTACTGCATGCAATTGTATCAGCCTACTTGACCGGCCAGTATGGTATCTTTATGCAAGAAATTCCTCAGTTTGACGATGGTACCGAGTGATAATGTGGCTATATATTTAAATATATTTTCTGACATTGTTGAAAAGTTGTCGGATGTGGAAACCTACATGCCAGACCAATTATTGCTTAACTATGAAATGTTTGGTTTAGCTATCAAATTTATCTCTTTAAAAACAAAAGTTTACCTCCTTAGAACTCCTCAAAAACAAAAATGAGGTTTTTACTAAGTTCGTAGAATGTTCGAATGTAGTCGAACGCTCAACAGAACGGTCAACTGAGGCGTTGAGAAGTGAGAACCGTCTCAAATACAATAATAATGAGTTCGTTCAATCACGCGGGATTGGATACTAATTTACTCTTCGCTACCCACCTCAACAGAACGGTAACGCCGGAAACACCCCAACAACGTTAGAATACTTAGTTCTGGAAATATTCCTGTGGGCGGAAGGGTTGCGACGGCTGTTTATATAGTGAGTAGTAAAACTCGTACGAAGTATTGTCAGGTACCAAATCAGGTGTCTCACATCTTTGAATTTTCTGGCTATTCGATTAAACCCAAAGTTTATAGTATATTCGACAAAGAAGCACCACACAGTTGTTGTAAGCAAGGATGTGATATTTTGTCGTCAACCATAACTTTGTACTTTATTACTTTATCAAAAGATTTTCTTATCGTAATATTATTGACTATATATCTCTGAAAAATAAAAATAGAATTGAAATTGAAAACGGACTTGGAATAAAAAACGCAAAACTAAAACATCGAATCAAAGAAATATTTTAATTTAATTAATTTCCAAAAGGGAAAATATAAAGGAATATTTTATTCAAATGAACATATTTGATGAACATTTTCTATGCAAGACGATCTTCAATTTCATTGTGAAGCTGAATAAGCAATCAAAGAGACCCAAGCATCAGCGGGTCGCAAAACGGAGAAAACTTCAGAACTAGCAATCGGACAGAGAATGGTATCGCATACCGGATATCGCCTTAAATTCGATTGGCTCCGCATTCTGCATAAGTGAACTACACTCTAAATTATTTGTTGAAATTTACTAGAAAAAAAGTATTATATTTTTGTTGAATATTCAACTCATCGGTAAAATCGCTACGAAAAACGTTTATTTCATAAAATTTATTTAAAAGTACACTAAAATCGCGTAAACCGCTTCTTAAAAAACAGTTTTACACTTTTCGAGCGTAATTTCAGTCTAAAAGAGCGTAATATCCAACACCCGCAGCGTAATTTTCAATTTTTCAACTGAATTTCTAAGTTCTAAATCGTAGTAGCAAGGGTGTTTTTTTAAGTTGAGAGAATTTTTTACTGAGAGAATTAGTTTAAGTTCTTCCGCCGTCGGGTAAAGACGTGTGCTATTATTGAGGTAAATTGAGGTGAATATTAAATGCAGTGCACAGTGAGTTCGTGCAATTTTGTGTCGTCTGATGCGAATATCATTTACAGACACGTTTTAAAACACTTAGCTTTTTTACAAAAAATTAAATGCCCATTTCGAAAATGTTTCAAACCTTTCAGTAAAAGAAATAGTTTTCGGTCGCACTATTTCCGAAATCACAACCAGGAACAAACAGAAGCACGTACCGTTAGCCCATTAGCAAAAATTCAGCAGTTATTTTCGCTGGAAGTTTCTGAAGAATTATTTGATAGGCAAGTGTTAGAAAATGACTGTTGTGTTAGAAATTACAA
The DNA here is from genome assembly GCA_963966595.1 of Physocephala rufipes. Classification (NCBI taxonomy): domain Eukaryota; kingdom Metazoa; phylum Arthropoda; class Insecta; order Diptera; family Conopidae; genus Physocephala; species Physocephala rufipes. The sequence goes on from CAWZZZ010000073.1 coordinate 7,899, forward strand.
TTATTGCCAAGAAATGGTAGAAACATTAAAATTAAAATTAAATGCTTTAGAGGTAACAGTGCAGTTTTTATTTGAGCAATTGTCTTCTGTTTATACACAACATACCAAAGAATTGGTATCTAAAATACAAAAAATATATTCTGACCCTGTTGTGATTGATAAGGAAGCTGAAATAATTTATTTAATAAACAATGCAAAACTCTCACAGGATTTAAGTTGTTTTCTTACGAAATATAAAAGGAATAAATTCTTAAAAGAAAACAATCATGTAGTTTTCCCAAAAAAAATTTTTTGGGTGTCAATGACCCACAAAAGTTGCTTTTATTATTATGTATTCCCAAGTTGAATTATTATGTTATTACATAAATCTTTACTTTGAACATCGGCAGGAATGCTTTCCCGATTTGAAACTAAGACCAAAACATCACTACGTAAAACATTATCCGGATCTGATCAAACAGTTTGGACCATTAAAAAATTTATTTTCTATGCACTTTGAACATAAGCACCAATATTTTAAAAATATAGCTAGGAGGTGCAAAAATTTTAAAAATATAACTCTTACCTTAACTGAGAAACATCAGCTTTTACAAGCAAATCTTTTTGGGAAGAGATTTAAAACAACTGTGGATTGCAAAATGTTGCAAACACTATATCCTGAAATGTTTGGCATATATATTCCCAGAGATTTCATATTTGTGTCGAAAAAAATTACATTTATTGGAACAGAATATAAAGAAAATGATTGTATATTATTTAATGTCGACGATCAGGGCGATATTAACATTCTAATTATTAAAGCAATTTTTATTAATAAATCTTATACCCAATTTTTGTTGTGTGGAAACCTATTAAAAATGTGGTACAATAGCGTCCTTTGTTTATATGAGTCCTATAACGGAGTCGATAGAACATATAATACAATAAGCAACGAAAAACTTTTGCTGCCACAATCTATCAGTTTGTTAAAATTTAAAAACAAGTACTACTATGCTCCTTTTTCATCTTTTGCTGATAATTTATAAGCTTTTTACTACTTGTTATTATAATTTATTTCAAATTTTCAGTTCTGTTTACGTATAATGGAGAAATACATTTGCAAGATATGGAATCAAAATAGATCGAAAAAGAAATCTTTTTGTGTCCGGCGTCAATTGATTTAGTTATAAAAAAAGGCAAAGCAATTAACTTAATAATAAACATGTTTATATATTTTAAGTATATCTAGAATGAATATTTAAAACAATTATAGCAGAAGAATGCGGATTGAATGGGACGAAACTTGTATTAGAATGTGACGGCACGGAAATATGCGATGATGAAGTTGTTGCATGCGGTCCGCGGCCCTCTGGAAACAAAGCAAATGAATTTATAAACTTAAACAAATGATTGAAAATTTACTGTTTGATGTGAATTCTTATCTAAAGTTGACCGTCCGGCTCTTGAGAAACAATCAGGAATGACAGCCAATGTGGGTTGACGTAAAAAAAAAATATTCACCGCTTTGTATTCAGCCATAAGTAGTGGCGTGATAGTAATTTACGTCAAATCACAATGTTAGTCGTAGAGGTTGCCAGTACGGAAATCCCATTCATGAATAACGTATAATGAAAAAACAAGAGAATAAGAGGTGGAAGTGAGAGAAAACATGAGCTAACCCCAATGGCTGAAAATTGCTGCGCGCCTGATAGTGTTAGCGAAAATGCGATTTATTTAGTGAGAATTGGTATAGGTGATTTGATTTTGGGTAAGGTGTAGTTCTCGCAACAGAAAAATAAAATCATGAGTTGATAATTTTTGAAAAATCGTTAAGAATTTCATTTTAAAATTAAAGGCGCCAACAAGAGTAATACATATATATTCCAGGGTTTTTATGGAAAATATATTTCCAAATATATGGGTTCATGTATATATATATATATATATATATATATATATATATATATATATATATATATATATATATATATATATATATATATATATATATATATATATATATATATATATATATATATATATATATATATATATATATATATATATATATATATATATATATATATATATATATATATATATATATATATATATATATATATATATATATATATATATATATATATATATATATATATATATATATATATATATATATATATATATATATATATATATATATATATATATATATATATATATATATATATATATATATATATATATATATATATATATATATATATATATATATATATATATATATATATATATATATATATATATATATATATATATATATATATATATATATATATATATATATATATATATATATATATATATATATATATATATATATATATATATATATATATATATATATATATATATATATATATATATATATATATATATATATATATATATATATATATATATATATATATATATATATATATATATATATATATATATATATATATATATATATATATATATATATATATATATATATATATATATATATATATATATATATATATATATATATATATATATATATATATATATATATATATATATATATATATATATATATATATATATATATATATATATATATATATATATATATATATATATATATATATATATATATATATATATATATATATATATATATATATATATATATATATATATATATATATATATATATATATATATATATATATATATATATATATATATATATATATATATATATATATATATATATATAGTATATATATATATATATATATATATATATATATATATATATATATATATATATATATATATATATATATATATATTATATATATATATATATATATATATATATATATATATAATATATATATATATATATATATATATATATATATATATATATATATATATATATATATATATATATATATATATATATATATATATATATATATATATATATATATATATATATATATATATATATATATATATATATATATATATATATATATATATATATATATATATATATATATATATATATATATATATATATATATATATATATATATATATATATATATATATATATATATATATATATATATATATATATATATATATATATATATATATATATATATATATATATATATATATATATATATATATATATATATATATATATATATATATATATATATATATATATATATATATATATATATATATATATATATATATATATATATATATATATATATATATATATATATATATATATATATATATATATATATATATATATATATATATATATATATATATATATATATATATATATATATATATATATATATATATATATATATATATAT
>CAWZZZ010000074.1:0-7500 GCA_963966595.1 Physocephala rufipes
GCCATTCGTGTGTTACGGCTGTTTCGCAAAAGTTGACCGAACTTGATTATTTAGAGGAAGTAAAAGTCGTAACAAGGTTTCCGTAGGTGAACCTGCGGAAGGATCATTAATGTGTTCCTAAAGAATAAAATCAAAAATCAAACTATATATATATAAATCCGTTTACGAATGGAATATATATAATATAGAATCGCAATAAATATGCGATCAATAATTTTGATGAGTACCGTAAGGGAAAGTTGAAACCAATTATATAACGATGTATTACATATTGGCTCATTACAAGTACCGTAAGGGAAAGTTCTGACATGTATGGAATATATCAAACTATTAAGTATCATAAGGAATATATGGCTCGTAACAAGTACCGTAAGGGAAAGTTCGGACATATGGAACATTTGATACTTAAATGCCGTAAATAATATACGGCTAATAATAACGAGTACCGCAAGGGAAAGTTAAGATATATAGAGAACATATTGAAGAACATTGAGTAAATTGCACTTAGGAAAATTTTCAATTTTCTATAAGTTAATGTTTATATATATAATAAATATATATATAAACTAAGACATTCGCAATGAGCAATGTTTAATCAATATGTAGAACATATTCAACATTGAGTAAATTGCACTTAGGAAAATTTTTAATTTTCTATAAGTTAATGTTTATATATATAATAAATATATATATAAACTAAGACATTCGCAATGAGCAATGTTTAATCAATTTAGTACATATATTGAATATTGAGTAAATTGCACTTAGGAAAATTTTTAATTTTCTATAAGTTAATGTTTATATATATAATAAATATATATATAAACTAAGACATTCGCAATGGGCAATATTTAATCAATATATAGTACATATATTGAAAGGGGGATTTATACAATCCTTACCTTTCAAAAAATATTTGTGACACATTTCATTTATATATGAAATGGATTTTTTCAATTGTTAAAACTCTAAGCGGTGGATCACTTGGCTCATGGGTCGATGAAGAACGCAGCAAACTGTGCGTCATCGTGTGAACTGCAGGACACATGAACATCGATATTTTGAACGCATATCGCAGTCCATGCTATCATGTACTTTAATTAATTTTAAATGTACTGCTTGGACTACATATGGTTGAGGGTTGTAAGAATATATAAATGAAGTTGCTTGGTTTCTTATTAAAAAATTATTATTATTATTATTAATAATTTTAATAAGAATGCTTTAAGCACATGTTATATTATTGGATAAAATTTTTTATATATTTTTTATCCATAATATATATGAATAATTAACCTCAGATTGATATTTATAAGTTTATATAAATATTGAGGAATGTCTAGCATAAAGAAATAAATTTTTTTCTAGAATTGCCTCTTATTTATATATAACAATACAATTATAATGAATTATTAATTCTGAAGGTTTAAAATGTTTCCTATATAGGAAAATAATTCTTATACAACCTCAACTCATATGGGACTACCCCCTGAATTTAAGCATATTAATTAGGGGAGGAAAAGAAACTAACAAGGATTTTCTTAGTAGCGGCGAGCGAAAAGAAAACAGTTCATCACTAAGTCATTTTGTCTTTGGGACAAATATGAGATGCAGTGTATGGAACATCTATAATCTAGTATGAGAAATTAACGGTTTAAGTCCTTCTTAAATGAGGCCATTTACCCATAGAGGGTGCTAGGCCCGTATAACGTTAATGATTACTGGAAGATGATTCCAAAGAGTCGTGTTGCTTGATAGTGCAGCACTAAGTGGGTGGTAAACTCCATCTAAAGCTAAATATAACCATGAGACCGATAGTAAACAAGTACCGTGAGGGAAAGTTGAAAAGAACTCTGAATAGAGAGTTAAATAGTACGTGAAACTGCTTAGAGGTTAAGCCCGATGAACCTGAATATCCATTATAGAAAATACAACATTATGAATATAATATTTTAAACATATTATATGAATAGTGTGCATTTTTTCTATATTTGGACATTGTAATCTATTAACACAAATATATATTTATCATAGAATCATTAAGATTAATGTTTATTCAAATTAATATACTGTTTTGTGTATTAATGTCGAATAAATTCTTATGATTTGATAAAGTGTTGATAGTTGGAATAATATGTATAGTGCTTAAATTCATTAATGAATTTTGTAATGGCATGAGTATTTATTTACTTATGCATATTTTACATGCACTCATACGATTAACAATGCGATAGATTCAGGATACCTTCGGGACCCGTCTTGAAACACGGACCAAGGAGTCTAACATATGTGCAAGTCATTGGGATTTATGTTTATTAAACCCAAAGGCATAATTAACTTAAATGTTATTTAAATGGGATTAGTTTTTAATCTATTTATAGATTAATAATTCAATCCCGGGGCGTTCTATACAGTTATGTATAATAATATTTATATTATTTATACCTCTAACTAGAGCGTACCTTCAGCATTTATGCTGTGACCCGAAAGATGGTGATCTATACTTGATCAGGTTGAAGTCAGGGGAAACCCTGATGGAAGACCGAAACAGTTCTGACGTGCAAATCGATTGTCAGAATTGAGTATAGCTGCGTAAGACTCATCGAACCATCTAGTAGCTGGTTCCCTCCGAAGTTTCTCTCAGGATAGCTGGTGCATTTAATTATTATATAAAATATTCCTATCTGGTAAAGCGAATGATTAGAGGCCTTAGGATCGAAACGATCTTAACCTATTCTCAAACTTTAAATGGGTAAGAACCTCACCTTTCTTGATATGAAGGTAGAGGCTATGATATATTGCGCCCAGTGGGCCACTTTTGGTAAGCAGAACTGGCGCTGTGGGATGAACCAAACGTTATGTTACGGTGCCCAAATTAACAACTCATGCAGATACCATGAAAGGCGTTAGTTGCTAAAAACAGCATGACGGTGGACATGGAAGTCGTAATCCGCTAAGGAGTGTGTAACAACTCACATGCCGAAGCAACTAGCCCTTAAAATGGATGGCGCTTAAGTTGTATACCTATACATTACCGCTAAAGTAAATGATTTATATTCAATTTCGATTGAATTATAAATTTTGAAACTTTAGTGAGTAGGAGGGTACAATGGTGTGCTTAGAAGTGTTTGGCGTGAGCCTGCATGGAGCCGCCATTGGTACAGATCTTGGTGGTAGTAGCAAATAATCGAATGAGACCTTGGAGGACTGAAGTGGAGAAGGGTTTCGTGTGAACAGTGGTTGATCACGAGTTAGTCGGTCCTAAGTTCAAGGCGAAAGCTGAAAATTTTCAAGTTATAATGAAAAAATATATATATATATATGTATATATATTTAAGATTTAAACACTTGATTATATTTGAACGAAAGGGAATACGGTTCCAATTCCGTAACCTGTTGAGTATCCGTTTGTTATTAAAAATGGGCTTTATGCTCATCCTGGCAACAGAAACGACCATAAAGAAGCCGTCGAGAGGTATCGGAAGAGTTTTCTTTTCTGTTTTATAGTCGTACTACCATGGAAGTCTTTCGAAGAGAGATATGGTAGATGGACTAGAAGAGCATGACATTTACTGTTGTGTCGATATTTTCTCCTCGGACCTTGAAAATTTATGGTGGGGTCACGCAAACTTCTCAACAGGCCGTACCGATATCCGCAGCTGGTCTCCAAGGTGAAGAGTCTCTAGTCGATAGAATAATGTAGGTAAGGGAAGTCGGCAAATTAGATCCGTAACTTCGGGATAAGGATTGGCTCTGAAGATTGAGATAGTCGGGCTTGATTGGGAAGCAATAACATGGTTTATGTACTCGTTCTGGATAAATAAAGATCTTTGGATCTTGTTCCCCGGATAGTAGCTTACTTAACCAATTGTGGAACTTTCTTGCTAAAATTTTTAAGGAACTATCGCAAGATGTATTCCTTTTAAATTATAACGATTATCAATTAACAATCAATTCAGAACTGGCACGGACTTGGTGAATCCGACTGTCTAATTAAAACAAAGCATTGTGATGGCCCCAGCGGGTGATGACACAATGTGATTTCTGCCCAGTGCTCTGAATGTCAACGTGAAGAAATTCAAGTAAGCGCGGGTCAACGGCGGGAGTAACTATGACTCTCTTAAGGTAGCCAAATGCCTCGTCATCTAATTAGTGACGCGCATGAATGGATTAACGAGATTCACTCTGTCCCTATCTACTATCTAGCGAAACCACAGCCAAGGGAACGGGCTTGGAATAATTAGCGGGGAAAGAAGACCCTTTTGAGCTTGACTCTAGTCTGGCAGTGTAAGGAGACATAAGAGGTGTAGCATAAGTGGGAGATTTATGAATTTATTCATATATCGCCAATGAAATACCACTACTCTTATTGTTTCCTTACTTACTTGATTAAATGGAGCATGTATCATTTCCTAGCCATTATACGGATATATTTATATATCTTATGGTATTTGGTCTTGATGCAAGTTTCTTGATCAAAATATCAAGAGTTTGTTATATAATTGCAAACAGATTTTAATAAAATATATCATCTTATCGATGTTATAATTATAATTGAGATTTGGTATAACTCCAGCACTCAGGTATGATCCAATTCAAGGACATTGCCAGGTGGGGAGTTTGACTGGGGCGGTACATCTCTCAAATAATAACGGAGGTGTCCCAAGGCCAGCTCAGTGCGGACAGAAACCACACATAGAGCAAAAGGGCAAATGCTGACTTGATCTCGGTGTTCAGTACACACAGAGACAGCTAAAGCTCGGCCTATCGATCCTTTTGGTTTAAAGAGTTTTTAACAAGAGGTGTCAGAAAAGTTACCATAGGGATAACTGGCTTGTGGCGGCCAAGCGTTCATAGCGACGTCGCTTTTTGATCCTTCGATGTCGGCTCTTCCTATCATTGTGAAGCAAAATTCACCAAGCGTTGGATTGTTCACCCATGCAAGGGAACGTGAGCTGGGTTTAGACCGTCGTGAGACAGGTTAGTTTTATCCTACTAATGACAAATTTGTTGCGACAGCATTCCTGCGTAGTACGAGAGGAACCGCAGGTACGGACCAATGGCACAATACTTGTTCGAGCGAACAGTGGTATGACGCTACGTCCGTTGGATTATGCCTGAACGCCTCTAAGGTCGTATCCGTGCTGGACTGCAATGATAAAAATGGGGCAATTGCATTGTATGGCTTCTAAATCATTTAAAGTTTATATTTATTTATAAACGATAATGAATATATGATGCCAATGTTATTTGTAACATAGCAAATCCGGGAGGATTAATTATCACCTGGGTGCCGCGCTAGTTACATATTAAAACATTATTTAATACAATGACAATGCCTAGAATCAATTGTAAACGACTTTTGTAACGGGCAAGGTGTTGTAAGTGGTAGAGCAGCTGCCATACTGCGATCCACTGAAGCTCATCCTTTGCTTGATGATTCGTTTTAATATGAATCATCGTATATAAGTTGAATTTTCTGATTCGATTGATTTCTTGAAATTGATCGTTTCATGTCCAACAAAGAAATATCTTAATATATATACACGCAAGCAATATGGTTATAATTGCTATTGCGTTCATATAATACAATATAATGTATATATTACATATATGTATATATATATATATATATATATTACATTTATAATATGAAATTCAAAATATCTTTGAATTTTAATAAATTGACAACATATGATGAATTTTCAGATTCGATTGATTTCATTAAATTGATCGTTTCATATTCAACAAAGAAATATCTTAACATATACGCAAGCAAAATAATGGTTATAATTGCTATTGCGTTCATATAATATAATGTATATATTACTTGAATGTACATATTTACATTTATAATATTAAATTCAAAATATCTTTGAATTTTAATAAATTGACAACATATGATGAATTGTCTGATTCGATTGATTTCTTGAAATTGATCGTTTCATATTCAACAAAGAGATATCCTAGTATATACGCAAGCAATATATAGTTATAATTGTTATTGCGTTCATAGTATGTAGAAGAGAAATGATAGGATTTTTCTACGTATGATTTAAATAAACAATTATGATGAAATAAGATGATGCCTAGATAGATCGATTTCATTATCGATCTTTGTTATCTTGTTTCATTGTTGATTTGTTTTTTTAAATTATATGTAGAATTATTCTATCATTTTTTTTTATACATTTTGACTATAAAAAGTTTTTGCGGCGTGTCAGTTTAAATTTGACCCATAAGGTTTTTGCGGCGTGTATTTGTCACAACATATATAAGAGGATAGAGCATGTCGTTTTAAATGAAAAATTGGGTGCGAAGTGAAGAATATTCAAAGTACGAATATTCGATTGGTGTTGCAAAGCAATGTTACCAATGATATTAATGAACACCAATAAGCATAAAATTATGACAAAAGTCATGATTTCAAATATCTTCATGTGAAGGTATAATGATTGATATAAGTTGCAAATTGAACGTTTTCAATGTAATAAAATTCGATTGGAGGTGCATGTACGATGTTAAATATTATCGTATATATAAATATAGATATAAATAGTGAATAATAATTCACTATATTAAATAATGCTTGTATAAGGGAATAGAGCGCATGGTAAATATATGAATGCGAAAGATGGTTGGAAAATGAAGAATATTCAAAGTACGAATATTCGATTGGTGTTGCAAAGAAATGTTACCAATGATATTAATGAACACCAATAAGCATAAAATTATGACAAAAGTCATGATTTCAAATATCTTCATGTGAAGGTATAATGATTGATATAAGTTGCAAATTGAACGTTTTCAATATAATAAAATACGATTGGAGGTGCATGTACGATGTTAAATATTATCGTATATATAAATATAGATATAAATAGTGAATAATAATTCACTATATTAAATAATGCTTGTATAAGGGAATAGAGCGCATGGTAAATATATGAATGCGAAAGATGGTTGGAAAATGAAGAATATTCAAAGTACGAATATTCAATTGGTGTTGCAAAGCAATGTTACCAATGATATTAATGAACACCAATAAGCATAAAATTATGACAAAAGTCATGATTTCAAATATCTTCATGTGAAGGTATAATGATTGATATAAGTTGCAAATTGAACGTTTTCAATATAATAAAATACGGTTGGAGGTGCATGTACGATGTTAAATATTGTCGTATATATAAATAGTGAATATTAATTCACTATATTAAATAGTGTTTGTATCAAATTTGGAATAAATTTGACCAAAAAAGGTTTTCGTTGCGTGCATTTGTCACAACCTTTATAAGAGAACATAGGGTGGTGAATGAATGAATGAAGAAGATGGATGGGAAATGAAGAATATTCAAAGTACGAATATTCAATTGGTGTTGCAAAGCAATGTTACCAATGATATTAATGAACACCAATAAGCATAAAATTATGACAAAAGTCATGATTTCAAATATCTTCATGTGAAGGTATAATGATTGATATAAGTTGCAAATTGAA
>CAWZZZ010000074.1:12500-25000 GCA_963966595.1 Physocephala rufipes
TGTTAAAACTCTAAGCGGTGGATCACTTGGCTCATGGGTCGATGAAGAACGCAGCAAACTGTGCGTCATCGTGTGAACTGCAGGACACATGAACATCGATATTTTGAACGCATATCGCAGTCCATGCTATCATGTACTTTAATTAATTTTAAATGTACTGCTTGGACTACATATGGTTGAGGGTTGTAAGAATATATAAATGAAGTTGCTTGGTTTCTTATTAAAAAATTATTATTATTATTATTAATAATTTTAATAAGAATGCTTTAAGCACATGTTATATTATTGGATAAAATTTTTTATATATTTTTTATCCATAATATATATGAATAATTAACCTCAGATTGATATTTATAAGTTTATATAAATATTGAGGAATGTCTAGCATAAAGAAATAAATTTTTTTCTAGAATTGCCTCTTATTTATATATAACAATACAATTATAATGAATTATTAATTCTGAAGGTTTAAAATGTTTCCTATATAGGAAAATAATTCTTATACAACCTCAACTCATATGGGACTACCCCCTGAATTTAAGCATATTAATTAGGGGAGGAAAAGAAACTAACAAGGATTTTCTTAGTAGCGGCGAGCGAAAAGAAAACAGTTCATCACTAAGTCATTTTGTCTTTGGGACAAATATGAGATGCAGTGTATGGAACATCTATAATCTAGTATGAGAAATTAACGGTTTAAGTCCTTCTTAAATGAGGCCATTTACCCATAGAGGGTGCTAGGCCCGTATAACGTTAATGATTACTGGAAGATGATTCCAAAGAGTCGTGTTGCTTGATAGTGCAGCACTAAGTGGGTGGTAAACTCCATCTAAAGCTAAATATAACCATGAGACCGATAGTAAACAAGTACCGTGAGGGAAAGTTGAAAAGAACTCTGAATAGAGAGTTAAATAGTACGTGAAACTGCTTAGAGGTTAAGCCCGATGAACCTGAATATCCATTATAGAAAATACAACATTATGAATATAATATTTTAAACATATTATATGAATAGTGTGCATTTTTTCTATATTTGGACATTGTAATCTATTAACACAAATATATATTTATCATAGAATCATTAAGATTAATGTTTATTCAAATTAATATACTGTTTTGTGTATTAATGTCGAATAAATTCTTATGATTTGATAAAGTGTTGATAGTTGGAATAATATGTATAGTGCTTAAATTCATTAATGAATTTTGTAATGGCATGAGTATTTATTTACTTATGCATATTTTACATGCACTCATACGATTAACAATGCGATAGATTCAGGATACCTTCGGGACCCGTCTTGAAACACGGACCAAGGAGTCTAACATATGTGCAAGTCATTGGGATTTATGTTTATTAAACCCAAAGGCATAATTAACTTAAATGTTATTTAAATGGGATTAGTTTTTAATCTATTTATAGATTAATAATTCAATCCCGGGGCGTTCTATACAGTTATGTATAATAATATTTATATTATTTATACCTCTAACTAGAGCGTACCTTCAGCATTTATGCTGTGACCCGAAAGATGGTGATCTATACTTGATCAGGTTGAAGTCAGGGGAAACCCTGATGGAAGACCGAAACAGTTCTGACGTGCAAATCGATTGTCAGAATTGAGTATAGCTGCGTAAGACTCATCGAACCATCTAGTAGCTGGTTCCCTCCGAAGTTTCTCTCAGGATAGCTGGTGCATTTAATTATTATATAAAATATTCCTATCTGGTAAAGCGAATGATTAGAGGCCTTAGGATCGAAACGATCTTAACCTATTCTCAAACTTTAAATGGGTAAGAACCTCACCTTTCTTGATATGAAGGTAGAGGCTATGATATATTGCGCCCAGTGGGCCACTTTTGGTAAGCAGAACTGGCGCTGTGGGATGAACCAAACGTTATGTTACGGTGCCCAAATTAACAACTCATGCAGATACCATGAAAGGCGTTAGTTGCTAAAAACAGCATGACGGTGGACATGGAAGTCGTAATCCGCTAAGGAGTGTGTAACAACTCACATGCCGAAGCAACTAGCCCTTAAAATGGATGGCGCTTAAGTTGTATACCTATACATTACCGCTAAAGTAAATGATTTATATTCAATTTCGATTGAATTATAAATTTTGAAACTTTAGTGAGTAGGAGGGTACAATGGTGTGCTTAGAAGTGTTTGGCGTGAGCCTGCATGGAGCCGCCATTGGTACAGATCTTGGTGGTAGTAGCAAATAATCGAATGAGACCTTGGAGGACTGAAGTGGAGAAGGGTTTCGTGTGAACAGTGGTTGATCACGAGTTAGTCGGTCCTAAGTTCAAGGCGAAAGCTGAAAATTTTCAAGTTATAATGAAAAAATATATATATATATATGTATATATATTTAAGATTTAAACACTTGATTATATTTGAACGAAAGGGAATACGGTTCCAATTCCGTAACCTGTTGAGTATCCGTTTGTTATTAAAAATGGGCTTTATGCTCATCCTGGCAACAGAAACGACCATAAAGAAGCCGTCGAGAGGTATCGGAAGAGTTTTCTTTTCTGTTTTATAGTCGTACTACCATGGAAGTCTTTCGAAGAGAGATATGGTAGATGGACTAGAAGAGCATGACATTTACTGTTGTGTCGATATTTTCTCCTCGGACCTTGAAAATTTATGGTGGGGTCACGCAAACTTCTCAACAGGCCGTACCGATATCCGCAGCTGGTCTCCAAGGTGAAGAGTCTCTAGTCGATAGAATAATGTAGGTAAGGGAAGTCGGCAAATTAGATCCGTAACTTCGGGATAAGGATTGGCTCTGAAGATTGAGATAGTCGGGCTTGATTGGGAAGCAATAACATGGTTTATGTACTCGTTCTGGATAAATAAAGATCTTTGGATCTTGTTCCCCGGATAGTAGCTTACTTAACCAATTGTGGAACTTTCTTGCTAAAATTTTTAAGGAACTATCGCAAGATGTATTCCTTTTAAATTATAACGATTATCAATTAACAATCAATTCAGAACTGGCACGGACTTGGTGAATCCGACTGTCTAATTAAAACAAAGCATTGTGATGGCCCCAGCGGGTGATGACACAATGTGATTTCTGCCCAGTGCTCTGAATGTCAACGTGAAGAAATTCAAGTAAGCGCGGGTCAACGGCGGGAGTAACTATGACTCTCTTAAGGTAGCCAAATGCCTCGTCATCTAATTAGTGACGCGCATGAATGGATTAACGAGATTCACTCTGTCCCTATCTACTCAGTTGATTTCTAGCTCTCGTAGTGAACGGTCGACTTTTTGCGTGGCGGAGTAAATTCAGTGAATTAAATTCGGTGAATTATTATTTCGGTGTGTGATATATCAGCAATTATTATTGCTATTGTTGTTGTGCTTCAAAGCATATTTTCAGTGCGTGACAAAATATTATAACGGCATTCGTAAATTTTGATAAATTTCGGTCCGAAAAATTGCGCATTCCGTTTTGTGCTCACTTTCTTGGCGCCGCAAATTATCGCGAGTTCCGCTTTGCGCGCATCTTCTTGGCGCCGCAAATTTTTAAGTTGAACAGTGCGCGATTGTGATTGGCTGTTGCCACCTGCAAAGTAGTGCCTATACGTGTGTAGGTGTGAGTGAGAAGGCATACTTGCAAGTGACCCGTCGGGAAATAAGCAAGTAGTGACCCAGTGAGAAATTGTAATAACGAAGCCATTACCAAGGTATTACTAAAACATTACTTGGTAATAGGTAATAATATATAGTGAATACAATAAATAATATAATAAATATTGTGTAATATTATTATATAAATAATTATTGTGAAATAGTGAAGTGTTACCAAGCGATTACTAAGTAATTGCAAGTAAGAAAAATTGAAAAATTTATTATTATAATAATAATAAAAAAAAAAAAAGTGTTGTGGAAAAACTAATATGCCGGCTAGGCGAAAAACTGCAGCGATGGCTATCGACGGTGCAGAGTGTTTCGACGAAGACGATATGGTGAGCCTTAGCACCGACGTTGAGGCAGTTACCAAGAAGCCTAATTTGAGTGTAGAAGATCAGCAGCCGCCTACACTCAAGAAGAAAAAGAAGAAGAAGGTGAAGGCAGATCCGGCGACTGAGTCAGACACCGAGCCGGAAATAATTAAGCGAATAAAGAGGGGTATGGCGGCAGCAAAGGTGATAACGAAGAAGAGCAGCGATGGAAATTCTGCTGTTGCTGAAAAGGCGGTAAGTGGTGCAGCAACAGCAGATAACAGGTATGTAGACACTAACTTTGCAGCTAAGTTAAAAGATGCAAAGAAAATGTTGGCTGCTGCTATTGAAGGGTCCAAACTAGAGCCATTCATGATAGGTAAAATCATGAATTGCTCTGGTGAATATGAGGACATAATTGTGGCATTAATTGCTGAAAACGAGCGAATCAAAGGTCGTCTCGATGTCCTTGAGCGTAGCAGCAGGCAGCAGGTTAATTTTAAATTACCATCTCCACCGTTGATGTCGTCCGTAGTTTCGGGAACTACCTGTCGTCCGTCTGTTAATAGCAATGTCGGTTCTTTTCAACCTGTTTTGTCTCATCCGTCGGTAAATAATGTAGCTTTTCCACCGTTGAATGCTCAACCAGCAAGGAAACCTGTTGAAACATGGTCCCTGGTGGTTAAAAGCAATAAGGGTAAGGCCAACGCTAAAGATGTGGTCAAGAAAGTGGTAGAAGAAGTGTGTCCTTCCTTAGGGGTAAGAATACATGATATTCAACCACTAAAGAGTGGTGGTGTTGTTATTAGAACACCATCATTAGCAGAGCGTAATAAAGTTGCTCAAAACAGCAAATTTAATGAGGTAGGGTTAGACGTAGCGGTCAATGAAAGACTTGGCCCAAAAATTGTAATACAGAAGGTTGAGGCAAAGATCTCTCATGGTCAATTCGTGAAGGATTTATACGAGCTGAATCTTAAAGATGTAGTTAGTGAAAAAGAATTTTCCAAGGAAGTGAAAATTATTAGTAAGCCATGGGCAGAGGGAAATAATGTAGTGAATGTAGTAATAGAGGGAAGTGCTCGTGTAATTAATACTATTATAAATAGAGAGAGATGCTACATTAAGCATTTCTCGTTTAAAGTGCGCGAGTACCAAGAATTAGCTAGTTGCTTCAGATGTCTTGGCCTTGATCACAGGATATCTGAATGCAGACAAAAGGAAGACGTTTGTAGGCGTTGCGGTGAACAAGGTCACCGTGCACGCACTTGTATTAACGCGATGAATTGTCGTGACTGTGCATTCAGAGGAAAACAGTCCAACCATCTGATGCTCAGTCCGGTCTGTCCGGTTTACAGTGAACGATTGGCTAGAATGCAGGCTAAGCATTAAAATGATTTTTCTGCAACAAAATTGTCAGGGTTCGTATAGTGTTATGGTCGAGTTAGGGAAAGAAATGCGCCGATTGGGCAGCAGTGTTGCATTGGTACAAGAACCTTATACATCAGGGGGATGTGTAAGGGGCTTGCCTGCTGACATGCGGGTTTTCTTAAACCTTAGATGCAACGCTGCTGTCATTGTAAATGATGTAAATGTCATCTGCATGAATGTAAACTCCAGTGTTCATGGTGTGTGCGTGAGTGTAGAAGATAAGATAGGGAAAATATTATTCGCTAGTATTTATTGTAAGTATGCAGACGATATACCACCTTATATAGAGTACATGGATTGTGTGCTGTTGCTCGCTGGTAGCAGCCCACTATTCCTTGGCGTAGACGCAAACGCTGTTTCCTCCGCCTGGCATAGTAAGATGAACGGATCAACATCTGAACATCGGAAACGCCTACGGGGTGAACAGCTAAGCGAATGGATGATCTCAAATGAGGTCCATGCCATCAATGAGCCAAGTGAAGTGTATACTTTTGAGGTAGTGGGTATGGGTAGGAGCGATATAGATGTTACTCTTGCCAATAAGGCAGCTGTGGGTGGGTTTAACATAAATTGGAAGGTAGTAGAAGGGGTAAGTGATCATAACCTAATTCAGGTTAAATACGCTAGAAATAGTGATGATCGCTCTCACATAGGGAATCAGAGGGAATCAGAATTCAGTAGGAGATGGTGTGTAAGAGGAGCTGATTGGGGCATTTATGGGGCTCATGTGGCTGCGGCGATTGCTTCGCTTTCGCTTCAGGAATATGAGCTCTTGAGCTGTGATCGGCAAATCGAGCACATTAATGATTGCGTTTGGCGAGTCAACGATGAGCTCTTCGAGAGGACCCGAAAGGTGAATCGAAAAAGGGTGAAATGGTGGACACGCGGTCTGAGTGAAAAGCGGAGGACGCTTCGAAGCTTGAGGAAAAATTTCCAAAGAGCTAGAGCAACCAATGCTTCTAACTTGGCACAAGCAGCAACGGCTTTCAGGCAATGCATGCTTGATTACAAGCGCATGATTTTGAAGGAAAAAGAGAATGAGTGGAGGGAATTTGTTGCGATTAATAGGAATGATCCCTGGGGCCAGGTTTATAGAATCTGTAGGAGCTCAGGGAAAGGTACAGAAATCGGCGCAATCCAAGTAGGAGAAACTCTTTTGCATGATTGGAGGGATTGTGTAGGAGCTGTTCTTAGGGAATTTTTTCCAAGGGAAGAAATTATGGATAATTTGGTGGATGAGCCTCATCAAGACTCACCGCCACTTGGCGAGAGGGAGGTGGAAAATGCGGTCACGCTGATTCGGTCGAGGAGATCACCTGGTATTGATGGAATGACTGGAGAAATGGTGAAAGCCATTTGGAAAGCCATTCCTGAATACATGAATTCCTTGTATCGGAAATGTGTGGCCATTGGATATTTTCCCTCTTATTGGAAGGTTGCAAGAGTCATGCCACTACTGAAGTCTCCCGATAAGCCTAGAAGTAATCCTAGGTCTTATAGGGGAATCAGTCTCTTACCAGTGCTTGGCAAGGTACTGGAAAGAGTAATGGTGGAAAGACTTCAGGAGGACATGACTGAAGCGCCTTCACCATGCCAGTTTGGATTCAAAAAGGGCAAGGGCGTAGAGGATGCATGGCAGTTCACTAAAAGTAGTGTTAGCGAGAGTAGGACAAAATATGTGCTAGGGATCTTTATTGATTTCAAAGGAGCTTTCGATTATTTACGTTGGAATAGAGTGATACGTAGGTTAGAGGAAATAGGATGTCGAGATTTAGGGCTTTGGAAAAGTTATTTTTCCAATAGAAAAGGAATTGTTGGTAGCAGCATAGGTAGCGTATGTGTTGATGTTGAGCGAGGTTGCCCACAAGGCTCCATTTGTGGTCCATTCATATGGAACATAATGATGGACACCTTGCTTAGGCGGTTGAGTGATCACTGCAAATGCGTGGCATATGCAGATGACCTACTCCTGCTGATAGAAGGGCAATCTCGTGCTAGCCTAGAGACATCGTCATGTAATGTACTCGGGTTAGTGAATGAATGGAGTTTGAGTGTTGGTGTAAGTGTGTCCGTGGAGAAGACTGTGGCAATGTTGCTGAAAGGCATGTTGTCAGCCAGTCGTCCTCCAACTATCCGTCTGAATAATATGGTAATCAAATCCGTGAAAGAGGTTAGGTATTTAGGTATCACTATGGGGGAGCGGATGAAATTTATGCCGCATTTAGCTAGCTTGAGAGGCAAAATGGAGAAAGTTGTTGGGCAAGTCAGACGTGTACTTCGGTCAGACTGGGGCCTTAGCAGGGGTGCGGTTCGTGCTATCTATGATGGCCTACTTGTTGCTTGTGTAACATTTGGGGCATCTGTATGGTACGAAGCTGTCATGACTGTAGTGGGTCGCAGACAGATTTTGAGCTGCCAAAGAGCAGCACTGTTGGGGTGCCTTCCTGTATGCCGTACTGTGTCTACGGATGCCTTACAGGTATTACTGGGAGCTCCGCCCCTTGACTTGGAGGTTGTACAAAGGGGTATAGCTTACAAAATTAAGAAGGGAATAACGCTGTTAAACCACGATTGGGTTTCTGGTAGCTCAATTGAAGATCTGACTGGAGGTGAGTGGAGGGCTCTGCTGCGCGAAGGCCTCTCATCTAGATGGCAATCTAGATGGGAGTTAAGCGCTGTAGGTAGAGTTACTTACTCATATATCCAAGACGTCTGGCTAATGAGAGGTTTTGAATTAGGTTTTGATGTTCTTTCAGGCTTTCTCCTCACAGGGCACGGCTCTCTAAATGCATTTCTGCATAAGAGGGGCCTTAGTGAAGGAGAGGGCTGCCGTTGTGGTGCTAGTAGGGAAGACTGGGTACACGTTTTGTGCGTGTGCCCATTATATTCCGATATTAGGGATTTAGAAGGTATGTTGGTTAGTTATAGGAATGGGATAGTAGACGTCAGTAGTGTTTTGACCACTACGACTAGTTTCAATATCTTTAAGAGGTACGCTCGTGAAGTCTTCATGAGGAGACGACAGGAAGGACAATAGGTAGGATCGGCAGTCAGTCCGGAGCTGTAAGGGCTCAACTGGAAGTGACCTTCACGGTTGCGAGGCTCGACCGGAGGCTATATTCTGGTACCACGGGAGACAGGATGCCCAGTGGCCGGAATAGCTCTCATGCTATCCGGTCAACTCCTGTCTTGTGAGGTAGGCCCCCTAGTGGGAGCATCGTGGTGGCTGTGGTTGTTCCCAAATTCGCGGGAGACATAGGGTTGTTTACAACTCAAGAGGTGTTAGATAGGCCTCGCTCTCAACCAAGGAGGAAGTTCATGCCTTACACATGACTTCAAATAGGTACTGGTGGTGGCACTTGTGTCATCCGAGGGGCGCTGGTCGACGCTTAAATTGACCCCATGTGGGATGGCCCACCGTGAAATTAAGCCTACACGGCAGGGGTTCACGTTAAACCAAGTTCGGAATCTGTCCCTATCTACTATCTAGCGAAACCACAGCCAAGGGAACGGGCTTGGAATAATTAGCGGGGAAAGAAGACCCTTTTGAGCTTGACTCTAGTCTGGCAGTGTAAGGAGACATAAGAGGTGTAGCATAAGTGGGAGATTTATGAATTTATTCATATATCGCCAATGAAATACCACTACTCTTATTGTTTCCTTACTTACTTGATTAAATGGAGCATGTATCATTTCCTAGCCATTATACGGATATATTTATATATCTTATGGTATTTGGTCTTGATGCAAGTTTCTTGATCAAAATATCAAGAGTTTGTTATATAATTGCAAACAGATTTTAATAAAATATATCATCTTATCGATGTTATAATTATAATTGAGATTTGGTATAACTCCAGCACTCAGGTATGATCCAATTCAAGGACATTGCCAGGTGGGGAGTTTGACTGGGGCGGTACATCTCTCAAATAATAACGGAGGTGTCCCAAGGCCAGCTCAGTGCGGACAGAAACCACACATAGAGCAAAAGGGCAAATGCTGACTTGATCTCGGTGTTCAGTACACACAGAGACAGCTAAAGCTCGGCCTATCGATCCTTTTGGTTTAAAGAGTTTTTAACAAGAGGTGTCAGAAAAGTTACCATAGGGATAACTGGCTTGTGGCGGCCAAGCGTTCATAGCGACGTCGCTTTTTGATCCTTCGATGTCGGCTCTTCCTATCATTGTGAAGCAAAATTCACCAAGCGTTGGATTGTTCACCCATGCAAGGGAACGTGAGCTGGGTTTAGACCGTCGTGAGACAGGTTAGTTTTATCCTACTAATGACAAATTTGTTGCGACAGCATTCCTGCGTAGTACGAGAGGAACCGCAGGTACGGACCAATGGCACAATACTTGTTCGAGCGAACAGTGGTATGACGCTACGTCCGTTGGATTATGCCTGAACGCCTCTAAGGTCGTATCCGTGCTGGACTGCAATGATAAAAATGGGGCAATTGCATTGTATGGCTTCTAAATCATTTAAAGTTTATATTTATTTATAAACGATAATGAATATATGATGCCAATGTTATTTGTAACATAGCAAATCCGGGAGGATTAATTATCACCTGGGTGCCGCGCTAGTTACATATTAAAACATTATTTAATACAATGACAATGCCTAGAATCAATTGTAAACGACTTTTGTAACGGGCAAGGTGTTGTAAGTGGTAGAGCAGCTGCCATACTGCGATCCACTGAAGCTCATCCTTTGCTTGATGATTCGTTTTAATATGAATCATCGTATATAAGTTGAATTTTCTGATTCGATTGATTTCTTGAAATTGATCGTTTCATGTCCAACAAAGAAATATCTTAATATATATACACGCAAGCAATATGGTTATAATTGCTATTGCGTTCATATAATACAATATAATGTATATATTACATATATGTATATATATATATATATATATATATTACATTTATAATATGAAATTCAAAATATCTTTGAATTTTAATAAATTGACAACATATGATGAATTTTCAGATTCGATTGATTTCATTAAATTGATCGTTTCATATTCAACAAAGAAATATCTTAACATATACGCAAGCAAAATAATGGTTATAATTGCTATTGCGTTCATATAATATAATGTATATATTACTTGAATGTACATATTTACATTTATAATATTAAATTCAAAATATCTTTGAATTTTAATAAATTGACAACATATGATGAATTGTCTGATTCGATTGATTTCTTGAAATTGATCGTTTCATATTCAACAAAGAGATATCCTAGTATATACGCAAGCAATATATAGTTATAATTGTTATTGCGTTCATAGTATGTAGAAGAGAAATGATAGGATTTTTCTACGTATGATTTAAATAAACAATTATGATGAAATAAGATGATGCCTAGATAGATCGATTTCATTATCGATCTTTGTTATCTTGTTTCATTGTTGATTTGTTTTTTTAAATTATATGTAGAATTATTCTATCATTTTTTTTTATACATTTTGACTATAAAAAGTTTTTGCGGCGTGTCAGTTTAAATTTGACCCATAAGGTTTTTGCGGCGTGTATTTGTCACAACATATATAAGAGGATAGAGCATGTCGTTTTAAATGAAAAATTGGGTGCGAAGTGAAGAATATTCAAAGTACGAATATTCGATTGGTGTTGCAAAGCAATGTTACCAATGATATTAATGAACACCAATAAGCATAAAATTATGACAAAAGTCATGATTTCAAATATCTTCATGTGAAGGTATAATGATTGATATAAGTTGCAAATTGAACGTTTTCAATGTAATAAAATTCGATTGGAGGTGCATGTACGATGTTAAATATTATCGTATATATAAATATAGATATAAATAGTGAATAATAATTCACTATATTAAATAATGCTTGTATAAGGGAATAGAGCGCATGGTAAATATATGAATGCGAAAGATGGTTGGAAAATGAAGAATATTCAAAGTACGAATATTCGATTGGTGTTGCAAAGAAATGTTACCAATGATATTAATGAACACCAATAAGCATAAAATTATGACAAAAGTCATGATTTCAAATATCTTCATGTGAAGGTATAATGATTGATATAAGTTGCAAATTGAACGTTTTCAATATAATAAAATACGATTGGAGGTGCATGTACGATGTTAAATATTATCGTATATATAAATATAGATATAAATAGTGAATAATAATTCACTATATTAAATAATGCTTGTATAAGGGAATAGAGCGCATGGTAAATATATGAATGCGAAAGATGGTTGGAAAATGAAGAATATTCAAAGTACGAATATTCAATTGGTGTTGCAAAGCAATGTTACCAATGATATTAATGAACACCAATAAGCATAAAATTATGACAAAAGTCATGATTTCAAATATCTTCATGTGAAGGTATAATGATTGATATAAGTTGCAAATTGAACGTTTTCAATATAATAAAATACGGTTGGAGGTGCATGTACGATGTTAAATATTGTCGTATATATAAATAGTGAATATTAATTCACTATATTAAATAGTGTTTGTATCAAATTTGGAATAAATTTGACCAAAAAAGGTTTTCGTTGCGTGCATTTGTCACAACCTTTATAAGAGAACATAGGGTGGTGAATGAATGAATGAAGAAGATGGATGGGAAATGAAGAATATTCAAAGTACGAATATTCAATTGGTGTTGCAAAGCAATGTTACCAATGATATTAATGAACACCAATAAGCATAAAATTATGACAAAAGTCATGATTTCAAATATCTTCATGTGAAGGTATAATGATTGATATAAGTTGCAAATTGAACGTTTTCAATATAATAAAATACGATTGGAGGTGCATGTACGATGTTAAATATTGTCGTATATATAAATAGTGAATAATAATTCACTATATTAAATAATGCTTGTATAAGGGAATAGAGCGCATGGTAAATATATGAATGCGAAAGATGGTTGGAAAATGAAGAATATTCAAAGTACGAATATTCAATTGGTGTTGCAAAGCAATGTTACCAATGATATTAATGAACACCAATAAGCATAAAATTATGATTAAAAGTCATGATTTCAAATATCTTCATGTGAAGGTATAATGATTGATATAAGTTGCAAATTGAACGTTTTCAATAT
>CAWZZZ010000074.1:30000-38227 GCA_963966595.1 Physocephala rufipes
TATGAATAATTAACCTCAGATTGATATTTATAAGTTTATATAAATATTGAGGAATGTCTAGCATAAAGAAATAAATTTTTTTCTAGAATTGCTTCTTATTTATATATAACAATACAATTATAATGAATTATTAATTCTGAAGGTTTAAAATGTTTCCTATATAGGAAAATAATTCTTATACAACCTCAACTCATATGGGACTACCCCCTGAATTTAAGCATATTAATTAGGGGAGGAAAAGAAACTAACAAGGATTTTCTTAGTAGCGGCGAGCGAAAAGAAAACAGTTCATCACTAAGTCATTTTGTCTTTGGGACAAATATGAGATGCAGTGTATGGAACATCTATAATCTAGTATGAGAAATTAACGGTTTAAGTCCTTCTTAAATGAGGCCATTTACCCATAGAGGGTGCTAGGCCCGTATAACGTTAATGATTACTGGAAGATGATTCCAAAGAGTCGTGTTGCTTGATAGTGCAGCACTAAGTGGGTGGTAAACTCCATCTAAAGCTAAATATAACCATGAGACCGATAGTAAACAAGTACCGTGAGGGAAAGTTGAAAAGAACTCTGAATAGAGAGTTAAATAGTACGTGAAACTGCTTAGAGGTTAAGCCCGATGAACCTGAATATCCATTATAGAAAATACAACATTATGAATATAATATTTTAAACATATTATATGAATAGTGTGCATTTTTTCTATATTTGGACATTGTAATCTATTAACACAAATATATATTTATCATAGAATCATTAAGATTAATGTTTATTCAAATTAATATACTGTTTTGTGTATTAATGTCGAATAAATTCTTATGATTTGATAAAGTGTTGATAGTTGGAATAATATGTATAGTGCTTAAATTCATTAATGAATTTTGTAATGGCATGAGTATTTATTTACTTATGCATATTTTACATGCACTCATACGATTAACAATGCGATAGATTCAGGATACCTTCGGGACCCGTCTTGAAACACGGACCAAGGAGTCTAACATATGTGCAAGTCATTGGGATTTATGTTTATTAAACCCAAAGGCATAATTAACTTAAATGTTATTTAAATGGGATTAGTTTTTAATCTATTTATAGATTAATAATTCAATCCCGGGGCGTTCTATACAGTTATGTATAATAATATTTATATTATTTATACCTCTAACTAGAGCGTACCTTCAGCATTTATGCTGTGACCCGAAAGATGGTGATCTATACTTGATCAGGTTGAAGTCAGGGGAAACCCTGATGGAAGACCGAAACAGTTCTGACGTGCAAATCGATTGTCAGAATTGAGTATAGCTGCGTAAGACTCATCGAACCATCTAGTAGCTGGTTCCCTCCGAAGTTTCTCTCAGGATAGCTGGTGCATTTAATTATTATATAAAATATTCCTATCTGGTAAAGCGAATGATTAGAGGCCTTAGGATCGAAACGATCTTAACCTATTCTCAAACTTTAAATGGGTAAGAACCTCACCTTTCTTGATATGAAGGTAGAGGCTATGATATATTGCGCCCAGTGGGCCACTTTTGGTAAGCAGAACTGGCGCTGTGGGATGAACCAAACGTTATGTTACGGTGCCCAAATTAACAACTCATGCAGATACCATGAAAGGCGTTAGTTGCTAAAAACAGCATGACGGTGGACATGGAAGTCGTAATCCGCTAAGGAGTGTGTAACAACTCACATGCCGAAGCAACTAGCCCTTAAAATGGATGGCGCTTAAGTTGTATACCTATACATTACCGCTAAAGTAAATGATTTATATTCAATTTCGATTGAATTATAAATTTTGAAACTTTAGTGAGTAGGAGGGTACAATGGTGTGCTTAGAAGTGTTTGGCGTGAGCCTGCATGGAGCCGCCATTGGTACAGATCTTGGTGGTAGTAGCAAATAATCGAATGAGACCTTGGAGGACTGAAGTGGAGAAGGGTTTCGTGTGAACAGTGGTTGATCACGAGTTAGTCGGTCCTAAGTTCAAGGCGAAAGCTGAAAATTTTCAAGTTATAATGAAAAAATATATATATATATATATGTATATATATTTAAGATTTAAACACTTGATTATATTTGAACGAAAGGGAATACGGTTCCAATTCCGTAACCTGTTGAGTATCCGTTTGTTATTAAAAATGGGCTTTATGCTCATCCTGGCAACAGAAACGACCATAAAGAAGCCGTCGAGAGGTATCGGAAGAGTTTTCTTTTCTGTTTTATAGTCGTACTACCATGGAAGTCTTTCGAAGAGAGATATGGTAGATGGACTAGAAGAGCATGACATTTACTGTTGTGTCGATATTTTCTCCTCGGACCTTGAAAATTTATGGTGGGGTCACGCAAACTTCTCAACAGGCCGTACCGATATCCGCAGCTGGTCTCCAAGGTGAAGAGTCTCTAGTCGATAGAATAATGTAGGTAAGGGAAGTCGGCAAATTAGATCCGTAACTTCGGGATAAGGATTGGCTCTGAAGATTGAGATAGTCGGGCTTGATTGGGAAGCAATAACATGGTTTATGTACTCGTTCTGGATAAATAAAGATCTTTGGATCTTGTTCCCCGGATAGTAGCTTACTTAACCAATTGTGGAACTTTCTTGCTAAAATTTTTAAGGAACTATCGCAAGATGTATTCCTTTTAAATTATAACGATTATCAATTAACAATCAATTCAGAACTGGCACGGACTTGGTGAATCCGACTGTCTAATTAAAACAAAGCATTGTGATGGCCCCAGCGGGTGATGACACAATGTGATTTCTGCCCAGTGCTCTGAATGTCAACGTGAAGAAATTCAAGTAAGCGCGGGTCAACGGCGGGAGTAACTATGACTCTCTTAAGGTAGCCAAATGCCTCGTCATCTAATTAGTGACGCGCATGAATGGATTAACGAGATTCACTCTGTCCCTATCTACTCAGTCCATTCGTGACAGTCAGATCGAACGGTCGTGTTTGCTCCGGCGATTATTTGGTGAAATTTATTTTGCGGCATTGCGATTCTTGCGAAAAATTTTACGGAAATTTTTTACGGAATTTATTCGAAGTGTTTTCTACGGTTATTCTTTGTACTAACCTTCATCGGCGTGTCCTCTTTGTGCTCATTCGTCGATATTGTGCTTTGTTGTTGTACTCGTCGTCGCTTACTGCTCGCCACCGCTTTAAGGGTGGGTCCAGCGTGCACTTTTCAGTGCAAGGCAGACGGCAATAAACTTTATTGCCTTCAAATTTGTGTGTTTGTTGCTCGCGTCGGTAATTTATTACTCGCGCTTGTAATTGATTGAGACCCTTTTTTTTCGTGATTCCGCTTTGCGTTAATCTTCGCGTTTCGGGAATTGTTTTCTGTGAGCGTTGAGTTTTTCGCGGCCGGTAATTATCGGTGATTGTTTTAAAAGAAATCATAAAGTGATAATTAGTGCTCGGTTCGGTGAATCTTATTTTGTTTGCCAAGCCCCGCTAAGTGACTTATAATTATTGTGCTGTTAAAAGGAAAAATAATATAAGGAGTAGAATGCCCAGCAGGCGCAAAACTGCCGCTATGGCCCTGGATAGCGCCGACTGTGGTGACGATGTTTTATCTCTGGGATCAGATGTGGAAGCGGTATCCAAAAAGGTGGCTAGATACTGTAATCAAGTATCTAACAAAGAGGAGCCTAACGAGCAAGGATCAGAGCGCCGATCCAAGAAGAAAAAGAAGAAGCTTAAGAGAGCTCCTGACCAGGATACCGACACGGAGCCAGAACTCATCAAAAAAGTGAGACAGGGGTTACGAGACAGGAAAGCTGCGGACAAAACAAGTGGTGAAATGGTACAAGTATCTGAGGCGACCATGCTGCCGGCTGAACCTGAGGTCCCAATCGTAGTTCCGGTCGTCGATGCCGGTAAAAAAGGTGGGGTAAGTCAGATCAACATTGGTTCCGATAAAAAGGTGGATGTTTCCGGGTTATTGAAGGACCTAAAAGGCCTGGCTTCCAATTTATTAGGGATCATCTTTGAGAAAGGCCCTGTAGACCCAGAATTAGCAAAACGGGTCATAAATGCCGCCGGGGAATATGAGATGATAATCTTAAAATTTTTAGCTGAAAACGAGGGGCTAAAGGGTCGACTAGCGGTATTAGAAAATAGGGCATTAGGTAGTGTATCGTCCAACTCTGTTCCGTCTGCGTCTAATGTTTCTTCATCCAGAAGAATTGATAATTTAAGCGAGAAGGGTAAAAGCACGACGGCAGCAAAACCTTTGAGTTTTGCAAATGTTGCTGCTAATGGGGGAAATAGTGCGATCGCTGTTCGTTCTCAGCCTGCTTTTAAAGCGCCAGTCCCAACTTGGTCGCTTGTTGTCAGGAGTAGGAAAGCAAATGTGCCCTCTGAAAGTGTTGTCAAAAAAATTATCGAACATGTTGCCCCTTCTTTAGGAGTTAGAATAAAGGAGATTAAACCTTTGCAGAATGGAAACGCTCTTATCAGGACACTTTCTGTCCCGGAACAGGACAGGATTGTCAAAAACGAGAAATTCGAGGAGGTTGGGCTAGTAGCAGCCATAAATCGGAAGCCAGGCCGTAGGATCGTAGTTCAGGGGGTAAAAACTAGTATTAGTATAGATCGTTTTATGGAAGATTTATATAATTTAAACTTAAAAGAAGTAATCAGCTTCGACGATTTCAAGAAGGAAATAAAAGTAGTGACGAGTCCTTGGAAATGTGATGAAGATGGCTCTGTCAATGTAGTTTTGGAAGGCGGTGATGCTGCATTAGATGCTCTCTTAATATCTGGTCGCTGCTACATTGAGTGGCATTCGTTCCGCGTTAGGGAGTATAAGCAAATCATTGGTTGTTTCCGTTGTTTAGGTCATGGACATAGGGTGAATGAATGCAAGCTGGAGAAAGAAGTATGCAGAAAATGCGGCCACGAAGGCCACCGTGCATATAAATGCACAAATTCTGCTAACTGCAGAAATTGCGCGCTTCGTGGAAAAGATTCTGGGCATCATATGATGTCCAAGGAGTGCCCGCTTTACTCTGCTGCTCTTGCTCGGTTGCAAGTTATGAATTAGGATGGTTAGGATTTCGCAACAGAATTGTCAGGGCTCCTACGCTGTAATGGTCGACTTAGGGTATAAACTGACTAGTTCCAATTGCAGCATCGCACTAATCCAGGAACCATATACTTCCTCACAGCATATAAGAGGCTTACCCGCTGGTATGCGGTCATTCCTGGATTCAAGGTGCAATGCTGCAATCATAATAAATGATGTTAGTCTTGAGGTTATGCTGGTAGATTCAGGCTCTTTTGGTGTATGTGTATGTGCAGAGGGGGTTTTCGGCAAGGTTTTCCTGGCCAGTATATACTGCAAATACAGTGAAGAGCTTGAGCCCTTCTTACTGTACATGGATAGATTACTGTTGCTTTCTGGCAGCAGTCCTCTATTCCTTGGCATGGACGCGAATGCAGTATCTTCCTTGTGGTTCAGCAAGATGACCGGACGCACGTCTGAGCATCGAAGCAGACTGCGGGGCGAGCTGCTTAGCGAGTGGGTGATCGCCAATGGCGTTCACGTACTAAATCAGCCGAGCGAAATGTATACGTTTGAAGCGGTGGGGCGGGGCAGGAGTGATATTGATGTCACTCTTGCAAATCAGGTGGCGTTTAGGGAATTCAGTTGTAGTTGGATGGTCACTGAAGGGGTTAGTGACCACAATTTTATACAGATAGATATTTCTAGAGAAATTGTCGTCAGGGAAAGTATAGACGTTAAGCGATGGTGCACTCGAAGAGCTGATTGGAATATTTATGGTGCTCATATGAGTGCAGCGCTCACTTCCATGTCGCTGCATGAATACGAGCTCTTGAATGCCGATCAGCAAATCGAGTTTCTGAATGAGTGTGTGTGGCGCGTAAACGATGATCTCTTTGAGAGAAGCCGCAAGGTGAATCGAAAAAGAGTGAATTGGTGGACGCGCGAGCTAACATTGAAGCGACGGACATTGCGAAAGCTGAGGAAGAAATTCCAACGCGCTCGCAGGTCTAACGCAGAAAATTTGGCTCAAACCGTCACTGCATTCAGACATTGCTTAGCTGAATACAAAAAAATGATTCTGCAAATAAAAGAAAATGATTGGAAAAGGTTCGTTTCCAGCAATAGGGATGATCCATGGGGCCAAGTTTATAGGATTTGTAGGAATTCTAATAGGAGTGAGATTAGCAGTTTATGTATAGGTGATAGTTTCGTTTACAGCTGGAAAGATTGTATGGGCGCTTTGCTTAACGAATTCTTTCCTAGAGTATCAACTCATAGGGCCTTCACGGCAGATGATATTCACGTTTCGTCCGTTCCGTCCGATGTCACAAGAAGTGAATTGGAGCAGGCTGTATCGCTCATTCGATCCAAAAGGTCACCGGGTTTTGATGGAATAACTGGAGAGATGGTGAAAACCATCTGGAAGGTTAATCCTGAATACTTGGTTTCCTTGTATCGAAGCTGCGTGAGGCAAAGCTATTTCCCCCATGGATGGAAGGAGGCCCGAGTTATGGTCCTTCTGAAATCTCCCGATAAGGTGAGGACTAATCCTCGCTCTTATCGTGGAATCTGTTTACTTCCGGTGCTTGGAAAAGTGCTGGAAAGGATAATGGTGGAGAGGCTTTTGGGTGATATGACTGTTCCAATGTCGCCTGTTCAATTCGGTTTCAGAAAGGGAAAAGGTGTAGAAGATGCTTGGGCTTTTGTGAAAAATAGTGTTGGGGAAAGCAGCTCAAAGTATATTCTGGGCATCTTCATCGATTTTAAAGGTGCTTTTGATTACTTGAGCTGGGATAGGGTTTTTGATAGATTGCGGGAAGTTGGCTGTCAAGAAATTAACTTGTGGGAAAGTTATTTCTCTGACAGAAAAGCTAGGGTAGCTGGTGTTTGTGATAGTGTGTCTGTCGATGTAGTGCGTGGCTGCCCGCAGGGATCTATCTGTGGTCCATTTATATGGAACATTATGATGGATCCACTGTTGCAGCAGCTAACCGCGCACTGCAAATGTTGTGCCTACGCAGATGATCTGCTCATCCTTCTGGAAAGTCAGTCTCGCGCTGAACTTGAGAGAAAGGCTGAGCTGGTGATGCCAATGGTGCATGATTGGGGCATGCGTGTGGGGGTGGGTGTGTCTGAGGAGAAGTCTGTCACCATGTTACTGAAAGGTAACCTGTCTGTCAGACGGCCTCCTACGGTGCGCTTGAACGGGGTGAGTCTTAGGTATGTGACTGAAGTCAAATATCTGGGAATTACCATGGGCGAGCGCATGAAGTTCTTGCCTCATTTAACACGCATGAATGAGCGAATGTCCAGTGTGGTTGGTCAAGTTAGGCGCGTTTTGAGATCTGATTGGGGGCTGAGCAGGCGTGCTGTTCGTGTCATATATGACGGCTTATTTGTTGCTTGTGCAACTTTTGGGGCGTCGGTATGGTACGAAACAGTTATGACTGTAGCAGGCCGTAATCAGATTTTGAAATGCCAGAGAAGGGCGCTTATGGGGTGTTTGCCAGTGTGCCGCACGGTCTCCACTGAGGCCATGCAGGTATTGCTCGGTGTACCCCCACTTGATTTGGTAGCTATTCAACGGGGAATAGCCTTCAAAATCAAAAGGGATTTGCAGGTTAGTGGTGTCGATTGGTTCACTGATAGGGATTTAGAGGGATTGTCTTCCAATGGGCGTAAGGCTCTTCTAAGAGACTGCGTCATGTCTAGATGGCAATCTAGATGGGACGCATCTGTAAGCGGAAGAGTAACTTACAGGTTTCTTAGGGATGTTTGTCTTATGGGTGTTAATCCTGAGCTAAGTTTTGGCCTTAGCTTAGGATATATTCTAACGGGTCATGGGTCGTTCAATGCGTTTTTGCACAAAAGGGGTCTGTGCGAAAGTGCCAGTTGTCATTGCGGGTCGCCTTGTGAAGATTGGGTACATGTTCTGTGCGTGTGCCCATCTTATTCAGAGTTTAGGGACTTAGATTCGATGGGTATTGTTTTCAACGATGACGGCTGTGACGTGAGCGGGGTATTTTCCTCTGCCTCAAACGTTCACAGCTTGAGTAGATTTGCCAAGAATGTTTTCGATAGGCGTAGAATTATTAGGAGTAATTAGGTTGTTATTCTGTTCTGTGTGTGTTCTTGTGTGCTCTGTGTGTGTGTGTGGGTTCAAGGTCTTGGGAATTTCGCACTTGAGTTTTGAATTTCAAAATTTTTAAAAT
>CAWZZZ010000075.1:0-28832 GCA_963966595.1 Physocephala rufipes
CTTGTCTTTGTCTTGTCTTTGTCTTGTCTTTGTCTTGTCTTTGTCTTGTCTTTGTCTTGTCTTTGTCTTGTCTTTGTCTTGTCTTTGTCTTGTCTTTGTCTTGTCTTTGTCTTGTCTTTGTCTTGTCTTTGTCTTGTCTTTGTCTTGTCTTTGTCTTGTCTTTGTCTTGTCTTTGTCTTGTCTTTGTCTTGTCTTTGTCTTGTCTTTGTCTTGTCTTTGTCTTGTCTTTGTCTTGTCTTTGTCTTGTCTTTGTCTTGTCTTTGTCTTGTCTTTGTCTTGTCTTTGTCTTGTCTTTGTCTTGTCTTTGTCTTGTCTTTGTCTTGTCTTTGTCTTGTCTTTGTCTTGTCTTTGTCTTGTCTTTGTCTTGTCTTTGTCTTGTCTTTGTCTTGTCTTTGTCTTGTCTTTGTCTTGTCTTTGTCTTGTCTTTGTCTTGTCTTTGTCTTGTCTTTGTCTTGTCTTTGTCTTGTCTTTGTCTTGTCTTTGTCTTGTCTTTGTCTTGTCTTTGTCTTGTCTTTGTCTTGTCTTTGTCTTGTCTTTGTCTTGTCTTTGTCTTGTCTTTGTCTTGTCTTTGTCTTGTCTTTGTCTTGTCTTTGTCTTGTCTTTGTCTTGTCTTTGTCTTGTCTTTGTCTTGTCTTTGTCTTGTCTTTGTCTTGTCTTTGTCTTGTCTTTGTCTTGTCTTTGTCTTGTCTTTGTCTTGTCTTTGTCTTGTCTTTGTCTTGTCTTTGTCTTGTCTTTGTCTTGTCTTTGTCTTGTCTTTGTCTTGTCTTTGTCTTGTCTTTGTCTTGTCTTTGTCTTGTCTTTGTCTTGTCTTTGTCTTGTCTTTGTCTTGTCTTTGTCTTGTCTTTGTCTTGTCTTTGTCTTGTCTTTGTCTTGTCTTTGTCTTGTCTTTGTCTTGTCTTTGTCTTGTCTTTGTCTTGTCTTTGTCTTGTCTTTGTCTTGTCTTTGTCTTGTCTTTGTCTTGTCTTTGTCTTGTCTTTGTCTTGTCTTTGTCTTGTCTTTGTCTTGTCTTTGTCTTGTCTTTGTCTTGTCTTTGTCTTGTCTTTGTCTTGTCTTTGTCTTGTCTTTGTCTTGTCTTTGTCTTGTCTTTGTCTTGTCTTTGTCTTGTCTTTGTCTTGTCTTTGTCTTGTCTTTGTCTTGTCTTTGTCTTGTCTTTGTCTTGTCTTTGTCTTGTCTTTGTCTTGTCTTTGTCTTGTCTTTGTCTTGTCTTTGTCTTGTCTTTGTCTTGTCTTTGTCTTGTCTTTGTCTTGTCTTTGTCTTGTCTTTGTCTTGTCTTTGTCTTGTCTTTGTCTTGTCTTTGTCTTGTCTTTGTCTTGTCTTTGTCTTGTCTTTGTCTTGTCTTTGTCTTGTCTTTGTCTTGTCTTTGTCTTGTCTTTGTCTTGTCTTTGTCTTGTCTTTGTCTTGTCTTTGTCTTGTCTTTGTCTTGTCTTTGTCTTGTCTTTGTCTTGTCTTTGTCTTGTCTTTGTCTTGTCTTTGTCTTGTCTTTGTCTTGTCTTTGTCTTGTCTTTGTCTTGTCTTTGTCTTGTCTTTGTCTTGTCTTTGTCTTGTCTTTGTCTTGTCTTTGTCTTGTCTTTGTCTTGTCTTTGTCTTGTCTTTGTCTTGTCTTTGTCTTGTCTTTGTCTTGTCTTTGTCTTGTCTTTGTCTTGTCTTTGTCTTGTCTTTGTCTTGTCTTTGTCTTGTCTTTGTCTTGTCTTTGTCTTGTCTTTGTCTTGTCTTTGTCTTGTCTTTGTCTTGTCTTTGTCTTGTCTTTGTCTTGTCTTTGTCTTGTCTTTGTCTTGTCTTTGTCTTGTCTTTGTCTTGTCTTTGTCTTGTCTTTGTCTTGTCTTTGTCTTGTCTTTGTCTTGTCTTTGTCTTGTCTTTGTCTTGTCTTTGTCTTGTCTTTGTCTTGTCTTTGTCTTGTCTTTGTCTTGTCTTTGTCTTGTCTTTGTCTTGTCTTTGTCTTGTCTTTGTCTTGTCTTTGTCTTGTCTTTGTCTTGTCTTTGTCTTGTCTTTGTCTTGTCTTTGTCTTGTCTTTGTCTTGTCTTTGTCTTGTCTTTGTCTTGTCTTTGTCTTGTCTTTGTCTTGTCTTTGTCTTGTCTTTGTCTTGTCTTTGTCTTGTCTTTGTCTTGTCTTTGTCTTGTCTTTGTCTTGTCTTTGTCTTGTCTTTGTCTTGTCTTTGTCTTGTCTTTGTCTTGTCTTTGTCTTGTCTTTGTCTTGTCTTTGTCTTTGTCTTGTCTTGTCTTTGTCTTGTCTTTGTCTTGTCTTTGTCTTGTCTTTGTCTTGTCTTTGTCTTGTCTTTGTCTTGTCTTTGTCTTGTCTTTGTCTTGTCTTTGTCTTGTCTTTGTCTTGTCTTTGTCTTGTCTTTGTCTTGTCTTTGTCTTGTCTTTGTCTTGTCTTTGTCTTGTCTTTGTCTTGTCTTTGTCTTGTCTTTGTCTTGTCTTTGTCTTGTCTTTGTCTTGTCTTTGTCTTGTCTTTGTCTTGTCTTTGTCTTGTCTTTGTCTTGTCTTTGTCTTGTCTTTGTCTTGTCTTTGTCTTGTCTTTGTCTTGTCTTTGTCTTGTCTTTGTCTTGTCTTTGTCTTGTCTTTGTCTTGTCTTTGTCTTGTCTTTGTCTTGTCTTTGTCTTGTCTTTGTCTTGTCTTTGTCTTGTCTTTGTCTTGTCTTTGTCTTGTCTTTGTCTTGTCTTTGTCTTGTCTTTGTCTTGTCTTTGTCTTGTTGTCTTGTCTTTGTCTTGTCTTTGTCTTGTCTTTGTCTTGTCTTTGTCTTGTCTTTGTCTTGTCTTTGTCTTGTCTTTGTCTTGTCTTTGTCTTGTCTTTGTCTTGTCTTTGTCTTGTCTTTGTCTTGTCTTTGTCTTGTCTTTGTCTTGTCTTTGTCTTGTCTTTGTCTTGTCTTTGTCTTGTCTTTGTCTTGTCTTTGTCTTGTCTTTGTCTTGTCTTTGTCTTGTCTTTGTCTTGTCTTTGTCTTGTCTTTGTCTTGTCTTTGTCTTGTCTTTGTCTTGTCTTTGTCTTGTCTTTGTCTTGTCTTTGTCTTGTCTTTGTCTTGTCTTTGTCTTGTCTTTGTCTTGTCTTTGTCTTGTCTTTGTCTTGTCTTTGTCTTGTCTTTGTCTTGTCTTTGTCTTGTCTTTGTCTTGTCTTTGTCTTGTCTTTGTCTTGTCTTTGTCTTGTCTTTGTCTTGTCTTTGTCTTGTCTTTGTCTTGTCTTTGTCTTGTCTTTGTCTTGTCTTTGTCTTGTCTTTGTCTTGTCTTTGTCTTGTCTTTGTCTTGTCTTTGTCTTGTCTTTGTCTTGTCTTTGTCTTGTCTTTGTCTTGTCTTTGTCTTGTCTTTGTCTTGTCTTTGTCTTGTCTTTGTCTTGTCTTTGTCTTGTCTTTGTCTTGTCTTTGTCTTGTCTTTGTCTTGTCTTTGTCTTGTCTTTGTCTTGTCTTTGTCTTGTCTTTGTCTTGTCTTTGTCTTGTCTTTGTCTTGTCTTTGTCTTGTCTTTGTCTTGTCTTTGTCTTGTCTTTGTCTTGTCTTTGTCTTGTCTTTGTCTTGTCTTTGTCTTGTCTTTGTCTTGTCTTTGTCTTGTCTTTGTCTTGTCTTTGTCTTGTCTTTGTCTTGTCTTTGTCTTGTCTTTGTCTTGTCTTTGTCTTGTCTTTGTCTTGTCTTTGTCTTGTCTTTGTCTTGTCTTTGTCTTGTCTTTGTCTTGTCTTTGTCTTGTCTTTGTCTTGTCTTTGTCTTGTCTTTGTCTTGTCTTTGTCTTGTCTTTGTCTTGTCTTTGTCTTGTCTTTGTCTTGTCTTTGTCTTGTCTTTGTCTTGTCTTTGTCTTGTCTTTGTCTTGTCTTTGTCTTGTCTTTGTCTTGTCTTTGTCTTGTCTTTGTCTTGTCTTTGTCTTGTCTTTGTCTTGTCTTTGTCTTGTCTTTGTCTTGTCTTTGTCTTGTCTTTGTCTTGTCTTTGTCTTGTCTTTGTCTTGTCTTTGTCTTGTCTTTGTCTTGTCTTTGTCTTGTCTTTGTCTTGTCTTTGTCTTGTCTTTGTCTTGTCTTTGTCTTGTCTTTGTCTTGTCTTTGTCTTGTCTTTGTCTTGTCTTTGTCTTGTCTTTGTCTTGTCTTTGTCTTGTCTTTGTCTTGTCTTTGTCTTGTCTTTGTCTTGTCTTTGTCTTGTCTTTGTCTTGTCTTTGTCTTGTCTTTGTCTTGTCTTTGTCTTGTCTTTGTCTTGTCTTTGTCTTGTCTTTGTCTTGTCTTTGTCTTGTCTTTGTCTTGTCTTTGTCTTGTCTTTGTCTTGTCTTTGTCTTGTCTTTGTCTTGTCTTTGTCTTGTCTTTGTCTTGTCTTTGTCTTGTCTTTGTCTTGTCTTTGTCTTGTCTTTGTCTTGTCTTTGTCTTGTCTTTGTCTTGTCTTTGTCTTGTCTTTGTCTTGTCTTTGTCTTGTCTTTGTCTTGTCTTTGTCTTGTCTTTGTCTTGTCTTTGTCTTGTCTTTGTCTTGTCTTTGTCTTGTCTTTGTCTTGTCTTTGTCTTGTCTTTGTCTTGTCTTTGTCTTGTCTTTGTCTTGTCTTTGTCTTGTCTTTGTCTTGTCTTTGTCTTGTCTTTGTCTTGTCTTTGTCTTGTCTTTGTCTTGTCTTTGTCTTGTCTTTGTCTTGTCTTTGTCTTGTCTTTGTCTTGTCTTTGTCTTGTCTTTGTCTTGTCTTTGTCTTGTCTTTGTCTTGTCTTTGTCTTGTCTTTGTCTTGTCTTTGTCTTGTCTTTGTCTTGTCTTTGTCTTGTCTTTGTCTTGTCTTTGTCTTGTCTTTGTCTTGTCTTTGTCTTGTCTTTGTCTTGTCTTTGTCTTGTCTTTGTCTTGTCTTTGTCTTGTCTTTGTCTTGTCTTTGTCTTGTCTTTGTCTTGTCTTTGTCTTGTCTTTGTCTTGTCTTTGTCTTGTCTTTGTCTTGTCTTTGTCTTGTCTTTGTCTTGTCTTTGTCTTGTCTTTGTCTTGTCTTTGTCTTGTCTTTGTCTTGTCTTTGTCTTGTCTTTGTCTTGTCTTTGTCTTGTCTTTGTCTTGTCTTTGTCTTGTCTTTGTCTTGTCTTTGTCTTGTCTTTGTCTTGTCTTTGTCTTGTCTTTGTCTTGTCTTTGTCTTGTCTTTGTCTTGTCTTTGTCTTGTCTTTGTCTTGTCTTTGTCTTGTCTTTGTCTTGTCTTTGTCTTGTCTTTGTCTTGTCTTTGTCTTGTCTTTGTCTTGTCTTTGTCTTGTCTTTGTCTTGTCTTTGTCTTGTCTTTGTCTTGTCTTTGTCTTGTCTTTGTCTTGTCTTTGTCTTGTCTTTGTCTTGTCTTTGTCTTGTCTTTGTCTTGTCTTTGTCTTGTCTTTGTCTTGTCTTTGTCTTGTCTTTGTCTTGTCTTTGTCTTGTCTTTGTCTTGTCTTTGTCTTGTCTTTGTCTTGTCTTTGTCTTGTCTTTGTCTTGTCTTTGTCTTGTCTTTGTCTTGTCTTTGTCTTGTCTTTGTCTTGTCTTTGTCTTGTCTTTGTCTTGTCTTTGTCTTGTCTTTGTCTTGTCTTTGTCTTGTCTTTGTCTTGTCTTTGTCTTGTCTTTGTCTTGTCTTTGTCTTGTCTTTGTCTTGTCTTTGTCTTGTCTTTGTCTTGTCTTTGTCTTGTCTTTGTCTTGTCTTTGTCTTGTCTTTGTCTTGTCTTTGTCTTGTCTTTGTCTTGTCTTTGTCTTGTCTTTGTCTTGTCTTTGTCTTGTCTTTGTCTTGTCTTTGTCTTGTCTTTGTCTTGTCTTTGTCTTGTCTTTGTCTTGTCTTTGTCTTGTCTTTGTCTTGTCTTTGTCTTGTCTTTGTCTTGTCTTTGTCTTGTCTTTGTCTTGTCTTTGTCTTGTCTTTGTCTTGTCTTTGTCTTGTCTTTGTCTTGTCTTTGTCTTGTCTTTGTCTTGTCTTTGTCTTGTCTTTGTCTTGTCTTTGTCTTGTCTTTGTCTTGTCTTTGTCTTGTCTTTGTCTTGTCTTTGTCTTGTCTTTGTCTTGTCTTTGTCTTGTCTTTGTCTTGTCTTTGTCTTGTCTTTGTCTTGTCTTTGTCTTGTCTTTGTCTTGTCTTTGTCTTGTCTTTGTCTTGTCTTTGTCTTGTCTTTGTCTTGTCTTTGTCTTGTCTTTGTCTTGTCTTTGTCTTGTCTTTGTCTTGTCTTTGTCTTGTCTTTGTCTTGTCTTTGTCTTGTCTTTGTCTTGTCTTTGTCTTGTCTTTGTCTTGTCTTTGTCTTGTCTTTGTCTTGTCTTTGTCTTGTCTTTGTCTTGTCTTTGTCTTGTCTTTGTCTTGTCTTTGTCTTGTCTTTGTCTTGTCTTTGTCTTGTCTTTGTCTTGTCTTTGTCTTGTCTTTGTCTTGTCTTTGTCTTGTCTTTGTCTTGTCTTTGTCTTGTCTTTGTCTTGTCTTTGTCTTGTCTTTGTCTTGTCTTTGTCTTGTCTTTGTCTTGTCTTTGTCTTGTCTTTGTCTTGTCTTTGTCTTGTCTTTGTCTTGTCTTTGTCTTGTCTTTGTCTTGTCTTTGTCTTGTCTTTGTCTTGTCTTTGTCTTGTCTTTGTCTTGTCTTTGTCTTGTCTTTGTCTTGTCTTTGTCTTGTCTTTGTCTTGTCTTTGTCTTGTCTTTGTCTTGTCTTTGTCTTGTCTTTGTCTTGTCTTTGTCTTGTCTTTGTCTTGTCTTTGTCTTGTCTTTGTCTTGTCTTTGTCTTGTCTTTGTCTTGTCTTTGTCTTGTCTTTGTCTTGTCTTTGTCTTGTCTTTGTCTTGTCTTTGTCTTGTCTTTGTCTTGTCTTTGTCTTGTCTTTGTCTTGTCTTTGTCTTGTCTTTGTCTTGTCTTTGTCTTGTCTTTGTCTTGTCTTTGTCTTGTCTTTGTCTTGTCTTTGTCTTGTCTTTGTCTTGTCTTTGTCTTGTCTTTGTCTTGTCTTTGTCTTGTCTTTGTCTTGTCTTTGTCTTGTCTTTGTCTTGTCTTTGTCTTGTCTTTGTCTTGTCTTTGTCTTGTCTTTGTCTTGTCTTTGTCTTGTCTTTGTCTTGTCTTTGTCTTGTCTTTGTCTTGTCTTTGTCTTGTCTTTGTCTTGTCTTTGTCTTGTCTTTGTCTTGTCTTTGTCTTGTCTTTGTCTTGTCTTTGTCTTGTCTTTGTCTTGTCTTTGTCTTGTCTTTGTCTTGTCTTTGTCTTGTCTTTGTCTTGTCTTTGTCTTGTCTTTGTCTTGTCTTTGTCTTGTCTTTGTCTTGTCTTTGTCTTGTCTTTGTCTTGTCTTTGTCTTGTCTTTGTCTTGTCTTTGTCTTGTCTTTGTCTTGTCTTTGTCTTGTCTTTGTCTTGTCTTTGTCTTGTCTTTGTCTTGTCTTTGTCTTGTCTTTGTCTTGTCTTTGTCTTGTCTTTGTCTTGTCTTTGTCTTGTCTTTGTCTTGTCTTTGTCTTGTCTTTGTCTTGTCTTTGTCTTGTCTTTGTCTTGTCTTTGTCTTGTCTTTGTCTTGTCTTTGTCTTGTCTTTGTCTTGTCTTTGTCTTGTCTTTGTCTTGTCTTTGTCTTGTCTTTGTCTTGTCTTTGTCTTGTCTTTGTCTTGTCTTTGTCTTGTCTTTGTCTTGTCTTTGTCTTGTCTTTGTCTTGTCTTTGTCTTGTCTTTGTCTTGTCTTTGTCTTGTCTTTGTCTTGTCTTTGTCTTGTCTTTGTCTTGTCTTTGTCTTGTCTTTGTCTTGTCTTTGTCTTGTCTTTGTCTTGTCTTTGTCTTGTCTTTGTCTTGTCTTTGTCTTGTCTTTGTCTTGTCTTTGTCTTGTCTTTGTCTTGTCTTTGTCTTGTCTTTGTCTTGTCTTTGTCTTGTCTTTGTCTTGTCTTTGTCTTGTCTTTGTCTTGTCTTTGTCTTGTCTTTGTCTTGTCTTTGTCTTGTCTTTGTCTTGTCTTTGTCTTGTCTTTGTCTTGTCTTTGTCTTGTCTTTGTCTTGTCTTTGTCTTGTCTTTGTCTTGTCTTTGTCTTGTCTTTGTCTTGTCTTTGTCTTGTCTTTGTCTTGTCTTTGTCTTGTCTTTGTCTTGTCTTTGTCTTGTCTTTGTCTTGTCTTTGTCTTGTCTTTGTCTTGTCTTTGTCTTGTCTTTGTCTTGTCTTTGTCTTGTCTTTGTCTTGTCTTTGTCTTGTCTTTGTCTTGTCTTTGTCTTGTCTTTGTCTTGTCTTTGTCTTGTCTTTGTCTTGTCTTTGTCTTGTCTTTGTCTTGTCTTTGTCTTGTCTTTGTCTTGTCTTTGTCTTGTCTTTGTCTTGTCTTTGTCTTGTCTTTGTCTTGTCTTTGTCTTGTCTTTGTCTTGTCTTTGTCTTGTCTTTGTCTTGTCTTTGTCTTGTCTTTGTCTTGTCTTTGTCTTGTCTTTGTCTTGTCTTTGTCTTGTCTTTGTCTTGTCTTTGTCTTGTCTTTGTCTTGTCTTTGTCTTGTCTTTGTCTTGTCTTTGTCTTGTCTTTGTCTTGTCTTTGTCTTGTCTTTGTCTTGTCTTTGTCTTGTCTTTGTCTTGTCTTTGTCTTGTCTTTGTCTTGTCTTTGTCTTGTCTTTGTCTTGTCTTTGTCTTGTCTTTGTCTTGTCTTTGTCTTGTCTTTGTCTTGTCTTTGTCTTGTCTTTGTCTTGTCTTTGTCTTGTCTTTGTCTTGTCTTTGTCTTGTCTTTGTCTTGTCTTTGTCTTGTCTTTGTCTTGTCTTTGTCTTGTCTTTGTCTTGTCTTTGTCTTGTCTTTGTCTTGTCTTTGTCTTGTCTTTGTCTTGTCTTTGTCTTGTCTTTGTCTTGTCTTTGTCTTGTCTTTGTCTTGTCTTTGTCTTGTCTTTGTCTTGTCTTTGTCTTGTCTTTGTCTTGTCTTTGTCTTGTCTTTGTCTTGTCTTTGTCTTGTCTTTGTCTTGTCTTTGTCTTGTCTTTGTCTTGTCTTTGTCTTGTCTTTGTCTTGTCTTTGTCTTGTCTTTGTCTTGTCTTTGTCTTGTCTTTGTCTTGTCTTTGTCTTGTCTTTGTCTTGTCTTTGTCTTGTCTTTGTCTTGTCTTTGTCTTGTCTTTGTCTTGTCTTTGTCTTGTCTTTGTCTTGTCTTTGTCTTGTCTTTGTCTTGTCTTTGTCTTGTCTTTGTCTTGTCTTTGTCTTGTCTTTGTCTTGTCTTTGTCTTGTCTTTGTCTTGTCTTTGTCTTGTCTTTGTCTTGTCTTTGTCTTGTCTTTGTCTTGTCTTTGTCTTGTCTTTGTCTTGTCTTTGTCTTGTCTTTGTCTTGTCTTTGTCTTGTCTTTGTCTTGTCTTTGTCTTGTCTTTGTCTTGTCTTTGTCTTGTCTTTGTCTTGTCTTTGTCTTGTCTTTGTCTTGTCTTTGTCTTGTCTTTGTCTTGTCTTTGTCTTGTCTTTGTCTTGTCTTTGTCTTGTCTTTGTCTTGTCTTTGTCTTGTCTTTGTCTTGTCTTTGTCTTGTCTTTGTCTTGTCTTTGTCTTGTCTTTGTCTTGTCTTTGTCTTGTCTTTGTCTTGTCTTTGTCTTGTCTTTGTCTTGTCTTTGTCTTGTCTTTGTCTTGTCTTTGTCTTGTCTTTGTCTTGTCTTTGTCTTGTCTTTGTCTTGTCTTTGTCTTGTCTTTGTCTTGTCTTTGTCTTGTCTTTGTCTTGTCTTTGTCTTGTCTTTGTCTTGTCTTTGTCTTGTCTTTGTCTTGTCTTTGTCTTGTCTTTGTCTTGTCTTTGTCTTGTCTTTGTCTTGTCTTTGTCTTGTCTTTGTCTTGTCTTTGTCTTGTCTTTGTCTTGTCTTTGTCTTGTCTTTGTCTTGTCTTTGTCTTGTCTTTGTCTTGTCTTTGTCTTGTCTTTGTCTTGTCTTTGTCTTGTCTTTGTCTTGTCTTTGTCTTGTCTTTGTCTTGTCTTTGTCTTGTCTTTGTCTTGTCTTTGTCTTGTCTTTGTCTTGTCTTTGTCTTGTCTTTGTCTTGTCTTTGTCTTGTCTTTGTCTTGTCTTTGTCTTGTCTTTGTCTTGTCTTTGTCTTGTCTTTGTCTTGTCTTTGTCTTGTCTTTGTCTTGTCTTTGTCTTGTCTTTGTCTTGTCTTTGTCTTGTCTTTGTCTTGTCTTTGTCTTGTCTTTGTCTTGTCTTTGTCTTGTCTTTGTCTTGTCTTTGTCTTGTCTTTGTCTTGTCTTTGTCTTGTCTTTGTCTTGTCTTTGTCTTGTCTTTGTCTTGTCTTTGTCTTGTCTTTGTCTTGTCTTTGTCTTGTCTTTGTCTTGTCTTTGTCTTGTCTTTGTCTTGTCTTTGTCTTGTCTTTGTCTTGTCTTTGTCTTGTCTTTGTCTTGTCTTTGTCTTGTCTTTGTCTTGTCTTTGTCTTGTCTTTGTCTTGTCTTTGTCTTGTCTTTGTCTTGTCTTTGTCTTGTCTTTGTCTTGTCTTTGTCTTGTCTTTGTCTTGTCTTTGTCTTGTCTTTGTCTTGTCTTTGTCTTGTCTTTGTCTTGTCTTTGTCTTGTCTTTGTCTTGTCTTTGTCTTGTCTTTGTCTTGTCTTTGTCTTGTCTTTGTCTTGTCTTTGTCTTGTCTTTGTCTTGTCTTTGTCTTGTCTTTGTCTTGTCTTTGTCTTGTCTTTGTCTTGTCTTTGTCTTGTCTTTGTCTTGTCTTTGTCTTGTCTTTGTCTTGTCTTTGTCTTGTCTTTGTCTTGTCTTTGTCTTGTCTTTGTCTTGTCTTTGTCTTGTCTTTGTCTTGTCTTTGTCTTGTCTTTGTCTTGTCTTTGTCTTGTCTTTGTCTTGTCTTTGTCTTGTCTTTGTCTTGTCTTTGTCTTGTCTTTGTCTTGTCTTTGTCTTGTCTTTGTCTTGTCTTTGTCTTGTCTTTGTCTTGTCTTTGTCTTGTCTTTGTCTTGTCTTTGTCTTGTCTTTGTCTTGTCTTTGTCTTGTCTTTGTCTTGTCTTTGTCTTGTCTTTGTCTTGTCTTTGTCTTGTCTTTGTCTTGTCTTTGTCTTGTCTTTGTCTTGTCTTTGTCTTGTCTTTGTCTTGTCTTTGTCTTGTCTTTGTCTTGTCTTTGTCTTGTCTTTGTCTTGTCTTTGTCTTGTCTTTGTCTTGTCTTTGTCTTGTCTTTGTCTTGTCTTTGTCTTGTCTTTGTCTTGTCTTTGTCTTGTCTTTGTCTTGTCTTTGTCTTGTCTTTGTCTTGTCTTTGTCTTGTCTTTGTCTTGTCTTTGTCTTGTCTTTGTCTTGTCTTTGTCTTGTCTTTGTCTTGTCTTTGTCTTGTCTTTGTCTTGTCTTTGTCTTGTCTTTGTCTTGTCTTTGTCTTGTCTTTGTCTTGTCTTTGTCTTGTCTTTGTCTTGTCTTTGTCTTGTCTTTGTCTTGTCTTTGTCTTGTCTTTGTCTTGTCTTTGTCTTGTCTTTGTCTTGTCTTTGTCTTGTCTTTGTCTTGTCTTTGTCTTGTCTTTGTCTTGTCTTTGTCTTGTCTTTGTCTTGTCTTTGTCTTGTCTTTGTCTTGTCTTTGTCTTGTCTTTGTCTTGTCTTTGTCTTGTCTTTGTCTTGTCTTTGTCTTGTCTTTGTCTTGTCTTTGTCTTGTCTTTGTCTTGTCTTTGTCTTGTCTTTGTCTTGTCTTTGTCTTGTCTTTGTCTTGTCTTTGTCTTGTCTTTGTCTTGTCTTTGTCTTGTCTTTGTCTTGTCTTTGTCTTGTCTTTGTCTTGTCTTTGTCTTGTCTTTGTCTTGTCTTTGTCTTGTCTTTGTCTTGTCTTTGTCTTGTCTTTGTCTTGTCTTTGTCTTGTCTTTGTCTTGTCTTTGTCTTGTCTTTGTCTTGTCTTTGTCTTGTCTTTGTCTTGTCTTTGTCTTGTCTTTGTCTTGTCTTTGTCTTGTCTTTGTCTTGTCTTTGTCTTGTCTTTGTCTTGTCTTTGTCTTGTCTTTGTCTTGTCTTTGTCTTGTCTTTGTCTTGTCTTTGTCTTGTCTTTGTCTTGTCTTTGTCTTGTCTTTGTCTTGTCTTTGTCTTGTCTTTGTCTTGTCTTTGTCTTGTCTTTGTCTTGTCTTTGTCTTGTCTTTGTCTTGTCTTTGTCTTGTCTTTGTCTTGTCTTTGTCTTGTCTTTGTCTTGTCTTTGTCTTGTCTTTGTCTTGTCTTTGTCTTGTCTTTGTCTTGTCTTTGTCTTGTCTTTGTCTTGTCTTTGTCTTGTCTTTGTCTTGTCTTTGTCTTGTCTTTGTCTTGTCTTTGTCTTGTCTTTGTCTTGTCTTTGTCTTGTCTTTGTCTTGTCTTTGTCTTGTCTTTGTCTTGTCTTTGTCTTGTCTTTGTCTTGTCTTTGTCTTGTCTTTGTCTTGTCTTTGTCTTGTCTTTGTCTTGTCTTTGTCTTGTCTTTGTCTTGTCTTTGTCTTGTCTTTGTCTTGTCTTTGTCTTGTCTTTGTCTTGTCTTTGTCTTGTCTTTGTCTTGTCTTTGTCTTGTCTTTGTCTTGTCTTTGTCTTGTCTTTGTCTTGTCTTTGTCTTGTCTTTGTCTTGTCTTTGTCTTGTCTTTGTCTTGTCTTTGTCTTGTCTTTGTCTTGTCTTTGTCTTGTCTTTGTCTTGTCTTTGTCTTGTCTTTGTCTTGTCTTTGTCTTGTCTTTGTCTTGTCTTTGTCTTGTCTTTGTCTTGTCTTTGTCTTGTCTTTGTCTTGTCTTTGTCTTGTCTTTGTCTTGTCTTTGTCTTGTCTTTGTCTTGTCTTTGTCTTGTCTTTGTCTTGTCTTTGTCTTGTCTTTGTCTTGTCTTTGTCTTGTCTTTGTCTTGTCTTTGTCTTGTCTTTGTCTTGTCTTTGTCTTGTCTTTGTCTTGTCTTTGTCTTGTCTTTGTCTTGTCTTTGTCTTGTCTTTGTCTTGTCTTTGTCTTGTCTTTGTCTTGTCTTTGTCTTGTCTTTGTCTTGTCTTTGTCTTGTCTTTGTCTTGTCTTTGTCTTGTCTTTGTCGTCTTGTCTTGTTTGTCTTGTCTTTGTCTTGTCTTTGTCTTGTCTTTGTCTTGTCTTTGTCTTGTCTTTGTCTTGTCTTTGTCTTGTCTTTGTCTTGTCTTTGTCTTGTCTTTGTCTTGTCTTTGTCTTGTCTTTGTCTTGTCTTTGTCTTGTCTTTGTCTTGTCTTTGTCTTGTCTTTGTCTTGTCTTTGTCTTGTCTTTGTCTTGTCTTTGTCTTGTCTTTGTCTTGTCTTTGTCTTGTCTTTGTCTTGTCTTTGTCTTGTCTTTGTCTTGTCTTTGTCTTGT
The DNA here is from genome assembly GCA_963966595.1 of Physocephala rufipes. Classification (NCBI taxonomy): domain Eukaryota; kingdom Metazoa; phylum Arthropoda; class Insecta; order Diptera; family Conopidae; genus Physocephala; species Physocephala rufipes. Next base: position 13,000 of record CAWZZZ010000075.1, read on the forward strand.
CTTTGTCTTGTCTTTGTCTTGTCTTTGTCTTGTCTTTGTCTTGTCTTTGTCTTGTCTTTGTCTTGTCTTTGTCTTGTCTTTGTCTTGTCTTTGTCTTGTCTTTGTCTTGTCTTTGTCTTGTCTTTGTCTTGTCTTTGTCTTGTCTTTGTCTTGTCTTTGTCTTGTCTTTGTCTTGTCTTTGTCTTGTCTTTGTCTTGTCTTTGTCTTGTCTTTGTCTTGTCTTTGTCTTGTCTTTGTCTTGTCTTTGTCTTGTCTTTGTCTTGTCTTTGTCTTGTCTTTGTCTTGTCTTTGTCTTGTCTTTGTCTTGTCTTTGTCTTGTCTTTGTCTTGTCTTTGTCTTGTCTTTGTCTTGTCTTTGTCTTGTCTTTGTCTTGTCTTTGTCTTGTCTTTGTCTTGTCTTTGTCTTGTCTTTGTCTTGTCTTTGTCTTGTCTTTGTCTTGTCTTTGTCTTGTCTTTGTCTTGTCTTTGTCTTGTCTTTGTCTTGTCTTTGTCTTGTCTTTGTCTTGTCTTTGTCTTGTCTTTGTCTTGTCTTTGTCTTGTCTTTGTCTTGTCTTTGTCTTGTCTTTGTCTTGTCTTTGTCTTGTCTTTGTCTTGTCTTTGTCTTGTCTTTGTCTTGTCTTTGTCTTGTCTTTGTCTTGTCTTTGTCTTGTCTTTGTCTTGTCTTTGTCTTGTCTTTGTCTTGTCTTTGTCTTGTCTTTGTCTTGTCTTTGTCTTGTCTTTGTCTTGTCTTTGTCTTGTCTTTGTCTTGTCTTTGTCTTGTCTTTGTCTTGTCTTTGTCTTGTCTTTGTCTTGTCTTTGTCTTGTCTTTGTCTTGTCTTTGTCTTGTCTTTGTCTTGTCTTTGTCTTGTCTTTGTCTTGTCTTTGTCTTGTCTTTGTCTTGTCTTTGTCTTGTCTTTGTCTTGTCTTTGTCTTGTCTTTGTCTTGTCTTTGTCTTGTCTTTGTCTTGTCTTTGTCTTGTCTTTGTCTTGTCTTTGTCTTGTCTTTGTCTTGTCTTTGTCTTGTCTTTGTCTTGTCTTTGTCTTGTCTTTGTCTTGTCTTTGTCTTGTCTTTGTCTTGTCTTTGTCTTGTCTTTGTCTTGTCTTTGTCTTGTCTTTGTCTTGTCTTTGTCTTGTCTTTGTCTTGTCTTTGTCTTGTCTTTGTCTTGTCTTTGTCTTGTCTTTGTCTTGTCTTTGTCTTGTCTTTGTCTTGTCTTTGTCTTGTCTTTGTCTTGTCTTTGTCTTGTCTTTGTCTTGTCTTTGTCTTGTCTTTGTCTTGTCTTTGTCTTGTCTTTGTCTTGTCTTTGTCTTGTCTTTGTCTTGTCTTTGTCTTGTCTTTGTCTTGTCTTTGTCTTGTCTTTGTCTTGTCTTTGTCTTGTCTTTGTCTTGTCTTTGTCTTGTCTTTGTCTTGTCTTTGTCTTGTCTTTGTCTTGTCTTTGTCTTGTCTTTGTCTTGTCTTTGTCTTGTCTTTGTCTTGTCTTTGTCTTGTCTTTGTCTTGTCTTTGTCTTGTCTTTGTCTTGTCTTTGTCTTGTCTTTGTCTTGTCTTTGTCTTGTCTTTGTCTTGTCTTTGTCTTGTCTTTGTCTTGTCTTTGTCTTGTCTTTGTCTTGTCTTTGTCTTGTCTTTGTCTTGTCTTTGTCTTGTCTTTGTCTTGTCTTTGTCTTGTCTTTGTCTTGTCTTTGTCTTGTCTTTGTCTTGTCTTTGTCTTGTCTTTGTCTTGTCTTTGTCTTGTCTTTGTCTTGTCTTTGTCTTGTCTTTGTCTTGTCTTTGTCTTGTCTTTGTCTTGTCTTTGTCTTGTCTTTGTCTTGTCTTTGTCTTGTCTTTGTCTTGTCTTTGTCTTGTCTTTGTCTTGTCTTTGTCTTGTCTTTGTCTTGTCTTTGTCTTGTCTTTGTCTTGTCTTTGTCTTGTCTTTGTCTTGTCTTTGTCTTGTCTTTGTCTTGTCTTTGTCTTGTCTTTGTCTTGTCTTTGTCTTGTCTTTGTCTTGTCTTTGTCTTGTCTTTGTCTTGTCTTTGTCTTGTCTTTGTCTTGTCTTTGTCTTGTCTTTGTCTTGTCTTTGTCTTGTCTTTGTCTTGTCTTTGTCTTGTCTTTGTCTTGTCTTTGTCTTGTCTTTGTCTTGTCTTTGTCTTGTCTTTGTCTTGTCTTTGTCTTGTCTTTGTCTTGTCTTTGTCTTGTCTTTGTCTTGTCTTTGTCTTGTCTTTGTCTTGTCTTTGTCTTGTCTTTGTCTTGTCTTTGTCTTGTCTTTGTCTTGTCTTTGTCTTGTCTTTGTCTTGTCTTTGTCTTGTCTTTGTCTTGTCTTTGTCTTGTCTTTGTCTTGTCTTTGTCTTGTCTTTGTCTTGTCTTTGTCTTGTCTTTGTCTTGTCTTTGTCTTGTCTTTGTCTTGTCTTTGTCTTGTCTTTGTCTTGTCTTTGTCTTGTCTTTGTCTTGTCTTTGTCTTGTCTTTGTCTTGTCTTTGTCTTGTCTTTGTCTTGTCTTTGTCTTGTCTTTGTCTTGTCTTTGTCTTGTCTTTGTCTTGTCTTTGTCTTGTCTTTGTCTTGTCTTTGTCTTGTCTTTGTCTTGTCTTTGTCTTGTCTTTGTCTTGTCTTTGTCTTGTCTTTGTCTTGTCTTTGTCTTGTCTTTGTCTTGTCTTTGTCTTGTCTTTGTCTTGTCTTTGTCTTGTCTTTGTCTTGTCTTTGTCTTGTCTTTGTCTTGTCTTTGTCTTGTCTTTGTCTTGTCTTTGTCTTGTCTTTGTCTTGTCTTTGTCTTGTCTTTGTCTTGTCTTTGTCTTGTCTTTGTCTTGTCTTTGTCTTGTCTTTGTCTTGTCTTTGTCTTGTCTTTGTCTTGTCTTTGTCTTGTCTTTGTCTTGTCTTTGTCTTGTCTTTGTCTTGTCTTTGTCTTGTCTTTGTCTTGTCTTTGTCTTGTCTTTGTCTTGTCTTTGTCTTGTCTTTGTCTTGTCTTTGTCTTGTCTTTGTCTTGTCTTTGTCTTGTCTTTGTCTTGTCTTTGTCTTGTCTTTGTCTTGTCTTTGTCTTGTCTTTGTCTTGTCTTTGTCTTGTCTTTGTCTTGTCTTTGTCTTGTCTTTGTCTTGTCTTTGTCTTGTCTTTGTCTTGTCTTTGTCTTGTCTTTGTCTTGTCTTTGTCTTGTCTTTGTCTTGTCTTTGTCTTGTCTTTGTCTTGTCTTTGTCTTGTCTTTGTCTTGTCTTTGTCTTGTCTTTGTCTTGTCTTTGTCTTGTCTTTGTCTTGTCTTTGTCTTGTCTTTGTCTTGTCTTTGTCTTGTCTTTGTCTTGTCTTTGTCTTGTCTTTGTCTTGTCTTTGTCTTGTCTTTGTCTTGTCTTTGTCTTGTCTTTGTCTTGTCTTTGTCTTGTCTTTGTCTTGTCTTTGTCTTGTCTTTGTCTTGTCTTTGTCTTGTCTTTGTCTTGTCTTTGTCTTGTCTTTGTCTTGTCTTTGTCTTGTCTTTGTCTTGTCTTTGTCTTGTCTTTGTCTTGTCTTTGTCTTGTCTTTGTCTTGTCTTTGTCTTGTCTTTGTCTTGTCTTTGTCTTGTCTTTGTCTTGTCTTTGTCTTGTCTTTGTCTTGTCTTTGTCTTGTCTTTGTCTTGTCTTTGTCTTGTCTTTGTCTTGTCTTTGTCTTGTCTTTGTCTTGTCTTTGTCTTGTCTTTGTCTTGTCTTTGTCTTGTCTTTGTCTTGTCTTTGTCTTGTCTTTGTCTTGTCTTTGTCTTGTCTTTGTCTTGTCTTTGTCTTGTCTTTGTCTTGTCTTTGTCTTGTCTTTGTCTTGTCTTTGTCTTGTCTTTGTCTTGTCTTTGTCTTGTCTTTGTCTTGTCTTTGTCTTGTCTTTGTCTTGTCTTTGTCTTGTCTTTGTCTTGTCTTTGTCTTGTCTTTGTCTTGTCTTTGTCTTGTCTTTGTCTTGTCTTTGTCTTGTCTTTGTCTTGTCTTTGTCTTGTCTTTGTCTTGTCTTTGTCTTGTCTTTGTCTTGTCTTTGTCTTGTCTTTGTCTTGTCTTTGTCTTGTCTTTGTCTTGTCTTTGTCTTGTCTTTGTCTTGTCTTTGTCTTGTCTTTGTCTTGTCTTTGTCTTGTCTTTGTCTTGTCTTTGTCTTGTCTTTGTCTTGTCTTTGTCTTGTCTTTGTCTTGTCTTTGTCTTGTCTTTGTCTTGTCTTTGTCTTGTCTTTGTCTTGTCTTTGTCTTGTCTTTGTCTTGTCTTTGTCTTGTCTTTGTCTTGTCTTTGTCTTGTCTTTGTCTTGTCTTTGTCTTGTCTTTGTCTTGTCTTTGTCTTGTCTTTGTCTTGTCTTTGTCTTGTCTTTGTCTTGTCTTTGTCTTGTCTTTGTCTTGTCTTTGTCTTGTCTTTGTCTTGTCTTTGTCTTGTCTTTGTCTTGTCTTTGTCTTGTCTTTGTCTTGTCTTTGTCTTGTCTTTGTCTTGTCTTTGTCTTGTCTTTGTCTTGTCTTTGTCTTGTCTTTGTCTTGTCTTTGTCTTGTCTTTGTCTTGTCTTTGTCTTGTCTTTGTCTTGTCTTTGTCTTGTCTTTGTCTTGTCTTTGTCTTGTCTTTGTCTTGTCTTTGTCTTGTCTTTGTCTTGTCTTTGTCTTGTCTTTGTCTTGTCTTTGTCTTGTCTTTGTCTTGTCTTTGTCTTGTCTTTGTCTTGTCTTTGTCTTGTCTTTGTCTTGTCTTTGTCTTGTCTTTGTCTTGTCTTTGTCTTGTCTTTGTCTTGTCTTTGTCTTGTCTTTGTCTTGTCTTTGTCTTGTCTTTGTCTTGTCTTTGTCTTGTCTTTGTCTTGTCTTTGTCTTGTCTTTGTCTTGTCTTTGTCTTGTCTTTGTCTTGTCTTTGTCTTGTCTTTGTCTTGTCTTTGTCTTGTCTTTGTCTTGTCTTTGTCTTGTCTTTGTCTTGTCTTTGTCTTGTCTTTGTCTTGTCTTTGTCTTGTCTTTGTCTTGTCTTTGTCTTGTCTTTGTCTTGTCTTTGTCTTGTCTTTGTCTTGTCTTTGTCTTGTCTTTGTCTTGTCTTTGTCTTGTCTTTGTCTTGTCTTTGTCTTGTCTTTGTCTTGTCTTTGTCTTGTCTTTGTCTTGTCTTTGTCTTGTCTTTGTCTTGTCTTTGTCTTGTCTTTGTCTTGTCTTTGTCTTGTCTTTGTCTTGTCTTTGTCTTGTCTTTGTCTTGTCTTTGTCTTGTCTTTGTCTTGTCTTTGTCTTGTCTTTGTCTTGTCTTTGTCTTGTCTTTGTCTTGTCTTTGTCTTGTCTTTGTCTTGTCTTTGTCTTGTCTTTGTCTTGTCTTTGTCTTGTCTTTGTCTTGTCTTTGTCTTGTCTTTGTCTTGTCTTTGTCTTGTCTTTGTCTTGTCTTTGTCTTGTCTTTGTCTTGTCTTTGTCTTGTCTTTGTCTTGTCTTTGTCTTGTCTTTGTCTTGTCTTTGTCTTGTCTTTGTCTTGTCTTTGTCTTGTCTTTGTCTTGTCTTTGTCTTGTCTTTGTCTTGTCTTTGTCTTGTCTTTGTCTTGTCTTTGTCTTGTCTTTGTCTTGTCTTTGTCTTGTCTTTGTCTTGTCTTTGTCTTGTCTTTGTCTTGTCTTTGTCTTGTCTTTGTCTTGTCTTTGTCTTGTCTTTGTCTTGTCTTTGTCTTGTCTTTGTCTTGTCTTTGTCTTGTCTTTGTCTTGTCTTTGTCTTGTCTTTGTCTTGTCTTTGTCTTGTCTTTGTCTTGTCTTTGTCTTGTCTTTGTCTTGTCTTTGTCTTGTCTTTGTCTTGTCTTTGTCTTGTCTTTGTCTTGTCTTTGTCTTGTCTTTGTCTTGTCTTTGTCTTGTCTTTGTCTTGTCTTTGTCTTGTCTTTGTCTTGTCTTTGTCTTGTCTTTGTCTTGTCTTTGTCTTGTCTTTGTCTTGTCTTTGTCTTGTCTTTGTCTTGTCTTTGTCTTGTCTTTGTCTTGTCTTTGTCTTGTCTTTGTCTTGTCTTTGTCTTGTCTTTGTCTTGTCTTTGTCTTGTCTTTGTCTTGTCTTTGTCTTGTCTTTGTCTTGTCTTTGTCTTGTCTTTGTCTTGTCTTTGTCTTGTCTTTGTCTTGTCTTTGTCTTGTCTTTGTCTTGTCTTTGTCTTGTCTTTGTCTTGTCTTTGTCTTGTCTTTGTCTTGTCTTTGTCTTGTCTTTGTCTTGTCTTTGTCTTGTCTTTGTCTTGTCTTTGTCTTGTCTTTGTCTTGTCTTTGTCTTGTCTTTGTCTTGTCTTTGTCTTGTCTTTGTCTTGTCTTTGTCTTGTCTTTGTCTTGTCTTTGTCTTGTCTTTGTCTTGTCTTTGTCTTGTCTTTGTCTTGTCTTTGTCTTGTCTTTGTCTTGTCTTTGTCTTGTCTTTGTCTTGTCTTTGTCTTGTCTTTGTCTTGTCTTTGTCTTGTCTTTGTCTTGTCTTTGTCTTGTCTTTGTCTTGTCTTTGTCTTGTCTTTGTCTTGTCTTTGTCTTGTCTTTGTCTTGTCTTTGTCTTGTCTTTGTCTTGTCTTTGTCTTGTCTTTGTCTTGTCTTTGTCTTGTCTTTGTCTTGTCTTTGTCTTGTCTTTGTCTTGTCTTTGTCTTGTCTTTGTCTTGTCTTTGTCTTGTCTTTGTCTTGTCTTTGTCTTGTCTTTGTCTTGTCTTTGTCTTGTCTTTGTCTTGTCTTTGTCTTGTCTTTGTCTTGTCTTTGTCTTGTCTTTGTCTTGTCTTTGTCTTGTCTTTGTCTTGTCTTTGTCTTGTCTTTGTCTTGTCTTTGTCTTGTCTTTGTCTTGTCTTTGTCTTGTCTTTGTCTTGTCTTTGTCTTGTCTTTGTCTTGTCTTTGTCTTGTCTTTGTCTTGTCTTTGTCTTGTCTTTGTCTTGTCTTTGTCTTGTCTTTGTCTTGTCTTTGTCTTGTCTTTGTCTTGTCTTTGTCTTGTCTTTGTCTTGTCTTTGTCTTGTCTTTGTCTTGTCTTTGTCTTGTCTTTGTCTTGTCTTTGTCTTGTCTTTGTCTTGTCTTTGTCTTGTCTTTGTCTTGTCTTTGTCTTGTCTTTGTCTTGTCTTTGTCTTGTCTTTGTCTTGTCTTTGTCTTGTCTTTGTCTTGTCTTTGTCTTGTCTTTGTCTTGTCTTTGTCTTGTCTTTGTCTTGTCTTTGTCTTGTCTTTGTCTTGTCTTTGTCTTGTCTTTGTCTTGTCTTTGTCTTGTCTTTGTCTTGTCTTTGTCTTGTCTTTGTCTTGTCTTTGTCTTGTCTTTGTCTTGTCTTTGTCTTGTCTTTGTCTTGTCTTTGTCTTGTCTTTGTCTTGTCTTTGTCTTGTCTTTGTCTTGTCTTTGTCTTGTCTTTGTCTTGTCTTTGTCTTGTCTTTGTCTTGTCTTTGTCTTGTCTTTGTCTTGTCTTTGTCTTGTCTTTGTCTTGTCTTTGTCTTGTCTTTGTCTTGTCTTTGTCTTGTCTTTGTCTTGTCTTTGTCTTGTCTTTGTCTTGTCTTTGTCTTGTCTTTGTCTTGTCTTTGTCTTGTCTTTGTCTTGTCTTTGTCTTGTCTTTGTCTTGTCTTTGTCTTGTCTTTGTCTTGTCTTTGTCTTGTCTTTGTCTTGTCTTTGTCTTGTCTTTGTCTTGTCTTTGTCTTGTCTTTGTCTTGTCTTTGTCTTGTCTTTGTCTTGTCTTTGTCTTGTCTTTGTCTTGTCTTTGTCTTGTCTTTGTCTTGTCTTTGTCTTGTCTTTGTCTTGTCTTTGTCTTGTCTTTGTCTTGTCTTTGTCTTGTCTTTGTCTTGTCTTTGTCTTGTCTTTGTCTTGTCTTTGTCTTGTCTTTGTCTTGTCTTTGTCTTGTCTTTGTCTTGTCTTTGTCTTGTCTTTGTCTTGTCTTTGTCTTGTCTTTGTCTTGTCTTTGTCTTGTCTTTGTCTTGTCTTTGTCTTGTCTTTGTCTTGTCTTTGTCTTGTCTTTGTCTTGTCTTTGTCTTGTCTTTGTCTTGTCTTTGTCTTGTCTTTGTCTTGTCTTTGTCTTGTCTTTGTCTTGTCTTTGTCTTGTCTTTGTCTTGTCTTTGTCTTGTCTTTGTCTTGTCTTTGTCTTGTCTTTGTCTTGTCTTTGTCTTGTCTTTGTCTTGTCTTTGTCTTGTCTTTGTCTTGTCTTTGTCTTGTCTTTGTCTTGTCTTTGTCTTGTCTTTGTCTTGTCTTTGTCTTGTCTTTGTCTTGTCTTTGTCTTGTCTTTGTCTTGTCTTTGTCTTGTCTTTGTCTTGTCTTTGTCTTGTCTTTGTCTTGTCTTTGTCTTGTCTTTGTCTTGTCTTTGTCTTGTCTTTGTCTTGTCTTTGTCTTGTCTTTGTCTTGTCTTTGTCTTGTCTTTGTCTTGTCTTTGTCTTGTCTTTGTCTTGTCTTTGTCTTGTCTTTGTCTTGTCTTTGTCTTGTCTTTGTCTTGTCTTTGTCTTGTCTTTGTCTTGTCTTTGTCTTGTCTTTGTCTTGTCTTTGTCTTGTCTTTGTCTTGTCTTTGTCTTGTCTTTGTCTTGTCTTTGTCTTGTCTTTGTCTTGTCTTTGTCTTGTCTTTGTCTTGTCTTTGTCTTGTCTTTGTCTTGTCTTTGTCTTGTCTTTGTCTTGTCTTTGTCTTGTCTTTGTCTTGTCTTTGTCTTGTCTTTGTCTTGTCTTTGTCTTGTCTTTGTCTTGTCTTTGTCTTGTCTTTGTCTTGTCTTTGTCTTGTCTTTGTCTTGTCTTTGTCTTGTCTTTGTCTTGTCTTTGTCTTGTCTTTGTCTTGTCTTTGTCTTGTCTTTGTCTTGTCTTTGTCTTGTCTTTGTCTTGTCTTTGTCTTGTCTTTGTCTTGTCTTTGTCTTGTCTTTGTCTTGTCTTTGTCTTGTCTTTGTCTTGTCTTTGTCTTGTCTTTGTCTTGTCTTTGTCTTGTCTTTGTCTTGTCTTTGTCTTGTCTTTGTCTTGTCTTTGTCTTGTCTTTGTCTTGTCTTTGTCTTGTCTTTGTCTTGTCTTTGTCTTGTCTTTGTCTTGTCTTTGTCTTGTCTTTGTCTTGTCTTTGTCTTGTCTTTGTCTTGTCTTTGTCTTGTCTTTGTCTTGTCTTTGTCTTGTCTTTGTCTTGTCTTTGTCTTGTCTTTGTCTTGTCTTTGTCTTGTCTTTGTCTTGTCTTTGTCTTGTCTTTGTCTTGTCTTTGTCTTGTCTTTGTCTTGTCTTTGTCTTGTCTTTGTCTTGTCTTTGTCTTGTCTTTGTCTTGTCTTTGTCTTGTCTTTGTCTTGTCTTTGTCTTGTCTTTGTCTTGTCTTTGTCTTGTCTTTGTCTTGTCTTTGTCTTGTCTTTGTCTTGTCTTTGTCTTGTCTTTGTCTTGTCTTTGTCTTGTCTTTGTCTTGTCTTTGTCTTGTCTTTGTCTTGTCTTTGTCTTGTCTTTGTCTTGTCTTTGTCTTGTCTTTGTCTTGTCTTTGTCTTGTCTTTGTCTTGTCTTTGTCTTGTCTTTGTCTTGTCTTTGTCTTGTCTTTGTCTTGTCTTTGTCTTGTCTTTGTCTTGTCTTTGTCTTGTCTTTGTCTTGTCTTTGTCTTGTCTTTGTCTTGTCTTTGTCTTGTCTTTGTCTTGTCTTTGTCTTGTCTTTGTCTTGTCTTTGTCTTGTCTTTGTCTTGTCTTTGTCTTGTCTTTGTCTTGTCTTTGTCTTGTCTTTGTCTTGTCTTTGTCTTGTCTTTGTCTTGTCTTTGTCTTGTCTTTGTCTTGTCTTTGTCTTGTCTTTGTCTTGTCTTTGTCTTGTCTTTGTCTTGTCTTTGTCTTGTCTTTGTCTTGTCTTTGTCTTGTCTTTGTCTTGTCTTTGTCTTGTCTTTGTCTTGTCTTTGTCTTGTCTTTGTCTTGTCTTTGTCTTGTCTTTGTCTTGTCTTTGTCTTGTCTTTGTCTTGTCTTTGTCTTGTCTTTGTCTTGTCTTTGTCTTGTCTTTGTCTTGTCTTTGTCTTGTCTTTGTCTTGTCTTTGTCTTGTCTTTGTCTTGTCTTTGTCTTGTCTTTGTCTTGTCTTTGTCTTGTCTTTGTCTTGTCTTTGTCTTGTCTTTGTCTTGTCTTTGTCTTGTCTTTGTCTTGTCTTTGTCTTGTCTTTGTCTTGTCTTTGTCTTGTCTTTGTCTTGTCTTTGTCTTGTCTTTGTCTTGTCTTTGTCTTGTCTTTGTCTTGTCTTTGTCTTGTCTTTGTCTTGTCTTTGTCTTGTCTTTGTCTTGTCTTTGTCTTGTCTTTGTCTTGTCTTTGTCTTGTCTTTGTCTTGTCTTTGTCTTGTCTTTGTCTTGTCTTTGTCTTGTCTTTGTCTTGTCTTTGTCTTGTCTTTGTCTTGTCTTTGTCTTGTCTTTGTCTTGTCTTTGTCTTGTCTTTGTCTTGTCTTTGTCTTGTCTTTGTCTTGTCTTTGTCTTGTCTTTGTCTTGTCTTTGTCTTGTCTTTGTCTTGTCTTTGTCTTGTCTTTGTCTTGTCTTTGTCTTGTCTTTGTCTTGTCTTTGTCTTGTCTTTGTCTTGTCTTTGTCTTGTCTTTGTCTTGTCTTTGTCTTGTCTTTGTCTTGTCTTTGTCTTGTCTTTGTCTTGTCTTTGTCTTGTCTTTGTCTTGTCTTTGTCTTGTCTTTGTCTTGTCTTTGTCTTGTCTTTGTCTTGTCTTTGTCTTGTCTTTGTCTTGTCTTTGTCTTGTCTTTGTCTTGTCTTTGTCTTGTCTTTGTCTTGTCTTTGTCTTGTCTTTGTCTTGTCTTTGTCTTGTCTTTGTCTTGTCTTTGTCTTGTCTTTGTCTTGTCTTTGTCTTGTCTTTGTCTTGTCTTTGTCTTGTCTTTGTCTTGTCTTTGTCTTGTCTTTGTCTTGTCTTTGTCTTGTCTTTGTCTTGTCTTTGTCTTGTCTTTGTCTTGTCTTTGTCTTGTCTTTGTCTTGTCTTTGTCTTGTCTTTGTCTTGTCTTTGTCTTGTCTTTGTCTTGTCTTTGTCTTGTCTTTGTCTTGTCTTTGTCTTGTCTTTGTCTTGTCTTTGTCTTGTCTTTGTCTTGTCTTTGTCTTGTCTTTGTCTTGTCTTTGTCTTGTCTTTGTCTTGTCTTTGTCTTGTCTTTGTCTTGTCTTTGTCTTGTCTTTGTCTTGTCTTTGTCTTGTCTTTGTCTTGTCTTTGTCTTGTCTTTGTCTTGTCTTTGTCTTGTCTTTGTCTTGTCTTTGTCTTGTCTTTGTCTTGTCTTTGTCTTGTCTTTGTCTTGTCTTTGTCTTGTCTTTGTCTTGTCTTTGTCTTGTCTTTGTCTTGTCTTTGTCTTGTCTTTGTCTTGTCTTTGTCTTGTCTTTGTCTTGTCTTTGTCTTGTCTTTGTCTTGTCTTTGTCTTGTCTTTGTCTTGTCTTTGTCTTGTCTTTGTCTTGTCTTTGTCTTGTCTTTGTCTTGTCTTTGTCTTGTCTTTGTCTTGTCTTTGTCTTGTCTTTGTCTTGTCTTTGTCTTGTCTTTGTCTTGTCTTTGTCTTGTCTTTGTCTTGTCTTTGTCTTGTCTTTGTCTTGTCTTTGTCTTGTCTTTGTCTTGTCTTTGTCTTGTCTTTGTCTTGTCTTTGTCTTGTCTTTGTCTTGTCTTTGTCTTGTCTTTGTCTTGTCTTTGTCTTGTCTTTGTCTTGTCTTTGTCTTGTCTTTGTCTTGTCTTTGTCTTGTCTTTGTCTTGTCTTTGTCTTGTCTTTGTCTTGTCTTTGTCTTGTCTTTGTCTTGTCTTTGTCTTGTCTTTGTCTTGTCTTTGTCTTGTCTTTGTCTTGTCTTTGTCTTGTCTTTGTCTTGTCTTTGTCTTGTCTTTGTCTTGTCTTTGTCTTGTCTTTGTCTTGTCTTTGTCTTGTCTTTGTCTTGTCTTTGTCTTGTCTTTGTCTTGTCTTTGTCTTGTCTTTGTCTTGTCTTTGTCTTGTCTTTGTCTTGTCTTTGTCTTGTCTTTGTCTTGTCTTTGTCTTGTCTTTGTCTTGTCTTTGTCTTGTCTTTGTCTTGTCTTTGTCTTGTCTTTGTCTTGTCTTTGTCTTGTCTTTGTCTTGTCTTTGTCTTGTCTTTGTCTTGTCTTTGTCTTGTCTTTGTCTTGTCTTTGTCTTGTCTTTGTCTTGTCTTTGTCTTGTCTTTGTCTTGTCTTTGTCTTGTCTTTGTCTTGTCTTTGTCTTGTCTTTGTCTTGTCTTTGTCTTGTCTTTGTCTTGTCTTTGTCTTGTCTTTGTCTTGTCTTTGTCTTGTCTTTGTCTTGTCTTTGTCTTGTCTTTGTCTTGTCTTTGTCTTGTCTTTGTCTTGTCTTTGTCTTGTCTTTGTCTTGTCTTTGTCTTGTCTTTGTCTTGTCTTTGTCTTGTCTTTGTCTTGTCTTTGTCTTGTCTTTGTCTTGTCTTTGTCTTGTCTTTGTCTTGTCTTTGTCTTGTCTTTGTCTTGTCTTTGTCTTGTCTTTGTCTTGTCTTTGTCTTGTCTTTGTCTTGTCTTTGTCTTGTCTTTGTCTTGTCTTTGTCTTGTCTTTGTCTTGTCTTTGTCTTGTCTTTGTCTTGTCTTTGTCTTGTCTTTGTCTTGTCTTTGTCTTGTCTTTGTCTTGTCTTTGTCTTGTCTTTGTCTTGTCTTTGTCTTGTCTTTGTCTTGTCTTTGTCTTGTCTTTGTCTTGTCTTTGTCTTGTCTTTGTCTTGTCTTTGTCTTGTCTTTGTCTTGTCTTTGTCTTGTCTTTGTCTTGTCTTTGTCTTGTCTTTGTCTTGTCTTTGTCTTGTCTTTGTCTTGTCTTTGTCTTGTCTTTGTCTTGTCTTTGTCTTGTCTTTGTCTTGTCTTTGTCTTGTCTTTGTCTTGTCTTTGTCTTGTCTTTGTCTTGTCTTTGTCTTGTCTTTGTCTTGTCTTTGTCTTGTCTTTGTCTTGTCTTTGTCTTGTCTTTGTCTTGTCTTTGTCTTGTCTTTGTCTTGTCTTTGTCTTGTCTTTGTCTTGTCTTTGTCTTGTCTTTGTCTTGTCTTTGTCTTGTCTTTGTCTTGTCTTTGTCTTGTCTTTGTCTTGTCTTTGTCTTGTCTTTGTCTTGTCTTTGTCTTGTCTTTGTCTTGTCTTTGTCTTGTCTTTGTCTTGTCTTTGTCTTGTCTTTGTCTTGTCTTTGTCTTGTCTTTGTCTTGTCTTTGTCTTGTCTTTGTCTTGTCTTTGTCTTGTCTTTGTCTTGTCTTTGTCTTGTCTTTGTCTTGTCTTTGTCTTGTCTTTGTCTTGTCTTTGTCTTGTCTTTGTCTTGTCTTTGTCTTGTCTTTGTCTTGTCTTTGTCTTGTCTTTGTCTTGTCTTTGTCTTGTCTTTGTCTTGTCTTTGTCTTGTCTTTGTCTTGTCTTTGTCTTGTCTTTGTCTTGTCTTTGTCTTGTCTTTGTCTTGTCTTTGTCTTGTCTTTGTCTTGTCTTTGTCTTGTCTTTGTCTTGTCTTTGTCTTGTCTTTGTCTTGTCTTTGTCTTGTCTTTGTCTTGTCTTTGTCTTGTCTTTGTCTTGTCTTTGTCTTGTCTTTGTCTTGTCTTTGTCTTGTCTTTGTCTTGTCTTTGTCTTGTCTTTGTCTTGTCTTTGTCTTGTCTTTGTCTTGTCTTTGTCTTGTCTTTGTCTTGTCTTTGTCTTGTCTTTGTCTTGTCTTTGTCTTGTCTTTGTCTTGTCTTTGTCTTGTCTTTGTCTTGTCTTTGTCTTGTCTTTGTCTTGTCTTTGTCTTGTCTTTGTCTTGTCTTTGTCTTGTCTTTGTCTTGTCTTTGTCTTGTCTTTGTCTTGTCTTTGTCTTGTCTTTGTCTTGTCTTTGTCTTGTCTTTGTCTTGTCTTTGTCTTGTCTTTGTCTTGTCTTTGTCTTGTCTTTGTCTTGTCTTTGTCTTGTCTTTGTCTTGTCTTTGTCTTGTCTTTGTCTTGTCTTTGTCTTGTCTTTGTCTTGTCTTTGTCTTGTCTTTGTCTTGTCTTTGTCTTGTCTTTGTCTTGTCTTTGTCTTGTCTTTGTCTTGTCTTTGTCTTGTCTTTGTCTTGTCTTTGTCTTGTCTTTGTCTTGTCTTTGTCTTGTCTTTGTCTTGTCTTTGTCTTGTCTTTGTCTTGTCTTTGTCTTGTCTTTGTCTTGTCTTTGTCTTGTCTTTGTCTTGTCTTTGTCTTGTCTTTGTCTTGTCTTTGTCTTGTCTTTGTCTTGTCTTTGTCTTGTCTTTGTCTTGTCTTTGTCTTGTCTTTGTCTTGTCTTTGTCTTGTCTTTGTCTTGTCTTTGTCTTGTCTTTGTCTTGTCTTTGTCTTGTCTTTGTCTTGTCTTTGTCTTGTCTTTGTCTTGTCTTTGTCTTGTCTTTGTCTTGTCTTTGTCTTGTCTTTGTCTTGTCTTTGTCTTGTCTTTGTCTTGTCTTTGTCTTGTCTTTGTCTTGTCTTTGTCTTGTCTTTGTCTTGTCTTTGTCTTGTCTTTGTCTTGTCTTTGTCTTGTCTTTGTCTTGTCTTTGTCTTGTCTTTGTCTTGTCTTTGTCTTGTCTTTGTCTTGTCTTTGTCTTGTCTTTGTCTTGTCTTTGTCTTGTCTTTGTCTTGTCTTTGTCTTGTCTTTGTCTTGTCTTTGTCTTGTCTTTGTCTTGTCTTTGTCTTGTCTTTGTCTTGTCTTTGTCTTGTCTTTGTCTTGTCTTTGTCTTGTCTTTGTCTTGTCTTTGTCTTGTCTTTGTCTTGTCTTTGTCTTGTCTTTGTCTTGTCTTTGTCTTGTCTTTGTCTTGTCTTTGTCTTGTCTTTGTCTTGTCTTTGTCTTGTCTTTGTCTTGTCTTTGTCTTGTCTTTGTCTTGTCTTTGTCTTGTCTTTGTCTTGTCTTTGTCTTGTCTTTGTCTTGTCTTTGTCTTGTCTTTGTCTTGTCTTTGTCTTGTCTTTGTCTTGTCTTTGTCTTGTCTTTGTCTTGTCTTTGTCTTGTCTTTGTCTTGTCTTTGTCTTGTCTTTGTCTTGTCTTTGTCTTGTCTTTGTCTTGTCTTTGTCTTGTCTTTGTCTTGTCTTTGTCTTGTCTTTGTCTTGTCTTTGTCTTGTCTTTGTCTTGTCTTTGTCTTGTCTTTGTCTTGTCTTTGTCTTGTCTTTGTCTTGTCTTTGTCTTGTCTTTGTCTTGTCTTTGTCTTGTCTTTGTCTTGTCTTTGTCTTGTCTTTGTCTTGTCTTTGTCTTGTCTTTGTCTTGTCTTTGTCTTGTCTTTGTCTTGTCTTTGTCTTGTCTTTGTCTTGTCTTTGTCTTGTCTTTGTCTTGTCTTTGTCTTGTCTTTGTCTTGTCTTTGTCTTGTCTTTGTCTTGTCTTTGTCTTGTCTTTGTCTTGTCTTTGTCTTGTCTTTGTCTTGTCTTTGTCTTGTCTTTGTCTTGTCTTTGTCTTGTCTTTGTCTTGTCTTTGTCTTGTCTTTGTCTTGTCTTTGTCTTGTCTTTGTCTTGTCTTTGTCTTGTCTTTGTCTTGTCTTTGTCTTGTCTTTGTCTTGTCTTTGTCTTGTCTTTGTCTTGTCTTTGTCTTGTCTTTGTCTTGTCTTTGTCTTGTCTTTGTCTTGTCTTTGTCTTGTCTTTGTCTTGTCTTTGTCTTGTCTTTGTCTTGTCTTTGTCTTGTCTTTGTCTTGTCTTTGTCTTGTCTTTGTCTTGTCTTTGTCTTGTCTTTGTCTTGTCTTTGTCTTGTCTTTGTCTTGTCTTTGTCTTGTCTTTGTCTTGTCTTTGTCTTGTCTTTGTCTTGTCTTTGTCTTGTCTTTGTCTTGTCTTTGTCTTGTCTTTGTCTTGTCTTTGTCTTGTCTTTGTCTTGTCTTTGTCTTGTCTTTGTCTTGTCTTTGTCTTGTCTTTGTCTTGTCTTTGTCTTGTCTTTGTCTTGTCTTTGTCTTGTCTTTGTCTTGTCTTTGTCTTGTCTTTGTCTTGTCTTTGTCTTGTCTTTGTCTTGTCTTTGTCTTGTCTTTGTCTTGTCTTTGTCTTGTCTTTGTCTTGTCTTTGTCTTGTCTTTGTCTTGTCTTTGTCTTGTCTTTGTCTTGTCTTTGTCTTGTCTTTGTCTTGTCTTTGTCTTGTCTTTGTCTTGTCTTTGTCTTGTCTTTGTCTTGTCTTTGTCTTGTCTTTGTCTTGTCTTTGTCTTGTCTTTGTCTTGTCTTTGTCTTGTCTTTGTCTTGTCTTTGTCTTGTCTTT
>CAWZZZ010000076.1:2500-10000 GCA_963966595.1 Physocephala rufipes
TAGAAACTATAAAGGTAGAAGTAAAATGGCATCAGCCAATCTTACTTATATATACATCAATACGGACGTATAATTTCAATTATAGATTGCTCATAGAGCAAATTATCTTGTATCGCCATTTCGTTGTCACTCGAATCTCATACAATCATCATTTAATATAGTGAATTTATTATCACTATTTATAAGAATATTTATATATACGACTATATATAATATTGCCCATTCGTAATCAATCGTATATCTCTTATTATATTGGATAACATTCCATTTGCAAATCATATCAAAATCATTAGTACCTTCTTCAAATAAAGGCTTTTGAAATCATGACTTCTTCTATCACGATTTTGTGCTTACTGTTGGTTGATTAACAACATTATTGGTAACATATTGCTATGCAAGACCAATCGAATATTCATACCTTGAATATTCAACATCGTTTTCCAACCATCTTTTTCATTCATTTACCATGCTCTGTTCCCTTATAAAGGTTTTTAAACCAGCACCCGGGGAAAGATGTTTTGTTCGAAGTTTATTCAAACAAAATTTAATATAGTAAATTATTGTCACTGTTTATATGCATATTTACATATACGACAATATATATAACATTGTACATGCACCTCCAATCGCATTTTATTATATTGAAAATAATCAATTTTCAACATATATCAATCATTATAACTTCGCATGAAGCTTTTTGAAATCATGACTTTTAATCATAATTTTATGCTTATTGGTGTTCATTAATATCATTGGTAACATTGCTTTGCAACACCAATTGAATATTCGTACTTTGAATATTCTTCATTTCCCATCCATCTTCTTCATTCATTCACCACCCTATGTTCTCTTATAAAGGTTGTGACAAATGCACGCAACGAAAACCTTTTTTGGTCAAATTTATTCCAAATTTGATACAAACACTATTTAATATAGTGAATTAATATTCACTATTTATATATACGACAATATTTAACATCGTACATGCACCTCCAATCGTATTTTATTATATTGAAAACGTTCAATTTGCAACTTATATCAATCATTATACCTTCACATGAAGATATTTGAAATCATGACTTTTAATCATAATTTTATGCTTATTGGTGTTCATTAATATCATTGGTAACATTGCTTTGCAACACCAATTGAATATTCGTACTTTGAATATTCTTCATTTTCCAACCATCTTTCGCATTCATATATTTACCATGCGCTCTATTCCCTTATACAAGCATTATTTAATATAGTGAATTATTATTCACTATTTATATATACGACAATATTTAACATCGTACATGCACCTCCAATCGTATTTTATTATATTGAAAACGTTCAATTTGCAACTTATATCAATCATTATACCTTCACATGAAGATATTTGAAATCATGACTTTTGTCATAATTTTATGCTTATTGGTGTTCATTAATATCATTGGTAACATTGCTTTGCAACACCAATTGAATATTCGTACTTTGAATATTCTTCATTTCCCATCCATCTTCTTCATTCATTCATTCACCACCCTATGTTCTCTTATAAAGGTTGTGACAAATGCACGCAACGAAAACCTTTTTTGGTCAAATTTATTCCAAATTTGATACAAACACTATTTAATATAGTGAATTAATATTCACTATTTATATATACGACAATATTTAACATCGTACATGCACCTCCAACCGTATTTTATTATATTGAAAACGTTCAATTTGCAACTTATATCAATCATTATACCTTCACATGAAGATATTTGAAATCATGACTTTTGTCATAATTTTATGCTTATTGGTGTTCATTAATATCATTGGTAACATTGCTTTGCAACACCAATTGAATATTCGTACTTTGAATATTCTTCATTTTCCAACCATCTTTCGCATTCATATATTTACCATGCGCTCTATTCCCTTATACAAGCATTATTTAATATAGTGAATTATTATTCACTATTTATATCTATATTTATATATACGATAATATTTAACATCGTACATGCACCTCCAATCGTATTTTATTATATTGAAAACGTTCAATTTGCAACTTATATCAATCATTATACCTTCACATGAAGATATTTGAAATCATGACTTTTGTCATAATTTTATGCTTATTGGTGTTCATTAATATCATTGGTAACATTTCTTTGCAACACCAATCGAATATTCGTACTTTGAATATTCTTCATTTTCCAACCATCTTTCGCATTCATATATTTACCATGCGCTCTATTCCCTTATACAAGCATTATTTAATATAGTGAATTATTATTCACTATTTATATCTATATTTATATATACGATAATATTTAACATCGTACATGCACCTCCAATCGAATTTTATTACATTGAAAACGTTCAATTTGCAACTTATATCAATCATTATACCTTCACATGAAGATATTTGAAATCATGACTTTTGTCATAATTTTATGCTTATTGGTGTTCATTAATATCATTGGTAACATTGCTTTGCAACACCAATCGAATATTCGTACTTTGAATATTCTTCACTTCGCACCCAATTTTTCATTTAAAACGACATGCTCTATCCTCTTATATATGTTGTGACAAATACACGCCGCAAAAACCTTATGGGTCAAATTTAAACTGACACGCCGCAAAAACTTTTTATAGTCAAAATGTATAAAAAAAAATGATAGAATAATTCTACATATAATTTAAAAAAACAAATCAACAATGAAACAAGATAACAAAGATCGATAATGAAATCGATCTATCTAGGCATCATATCTTATTTCATCATAATTGTTTATTTAAATCATACGTAGAAAAATCCTATCATTTCTCTTCTACATACTATGAACGCAATAACAATTATAACTATATATTGCTTGCGTATATACTAGGATATCTCTTTGTTGAATATGAAACGATCAATTTCAAGAAATCAATCGAATCAGACAATTCATCATATGTTGTCAATTTATTAAAATTCAAAGATATTTTGAATTTAATATTATAAATGTAAATATGTACATTCAAGTAATATATACATTATATTATATGAACGCAATAGCAATTATAACCATTATTTTGCTTGCGTATATGTTAAGATATTTCTTTGTTGAATATGAAACGATCAATTTAATGAAATCAATCGAATCTGAAAATTCATCATATGTTGTCAATTTATTAAAATTCAAAGATATTTTGAATTTCATATTATAAATGTAATATATATATATATATACATATATGTAATATATACATTATATTGTATTATATGAACGCAATAGCAATTATAACCATATTGCTTGCGTGTATATATATTAAGATATTTCTTTGTTGAACATGAAACGATCAATTTCAAGAAATCAATCGAATCAGAAAATTCAACTTATATACGATGATTCATATTAAAACGAATCATCAAGCAAAGGATGAGCTTCAGTGGATCGCAGTATGGCAGCTGCTCTACCACTTACAACACCTTGCCCGTTACAAAAGTCGTTTACAATTGATTCTAGGCATTGTCATTGTATTAAATAATGTTTTAATATGTAACTAGCGCGGCACCCAGGTGATAATTAATCCTCCCGGATTTGCTATGTTACAAATAACATTGGCATCATATATTCATTATCGTTTATAAATAAATATAAACTTTAAATGATTTAGAAGCCATACAATGCAATTGCCCCATTTTTATCATTGCAGTCCAGCACGGATACGACCTTAGAGGCGTTCAGGCATAATCCAACGGACGTAGCGTCATACCACTGTTCGCTCGAACAAGTATTGTGCCATTGGTCCGTACCTGCGGTTCCTCTCGTACTACGCAGGAATGCTGTCGCAACAAATTTGTCATTAGTAGGATAAAACTAACCTGTCTCACGACGGTCTAAACCCAGCTCACGTTCCCTTGCATGGGTGAACAATCCAACGCTTGGTGAATTTTGCTTCACAATGATAGGAAGAGCCGACATCGAAGGATCAAAAAGCGACGTCGCTATGAACGCTTGGCCGCCACAAGCCAGTTATCCCTATGGTAACTTTTCTGACACCTCTTGTTAAAAACTCTTTAAACCAAAAGGATCGATAGGCCGAGCTTTAGCTGTCTCTGTGTGTACTGAACACCGAGATCAAGTCAGCATTTGCCCTTTTGCTCTATGTGTGGTTTCTGTCCGCACTGAGCTGGCCTTGGGACACCTCCGTTATTATTTGAGAGATGTACCGCCCCAGTCAAACTCCCCACCTGGCAATGTCCTTGAATTGGATCATACCTGAGTGCTGGAGTTATACCAAATCTCAATTATAATTATAACATCGATAAGATGATATATTTTATTAAAATCTGTTTGCAATTATATAACAAACTCTTGATATTTTGATCAAGAAACTTGCATCAAGACCAAATACCATAAGATATATAAATATATCCGTATAATGGCTAGGAAATGATACATGCTCCATTTAATCAAGTAAGTAAGGAAACAATAAGAGTAGTGGTATTTCATTGGCGATATATGAATAAATTCATAAATCTCCCACTTATGCTACACCTCTTATGTCTCCTTACACTGCCAGACTAGAGTCAAGCTCAAAAGGGTCTTCTTTCCCCGCTAATTATTCCAAGCCCGTTCCCTTGGCTGTGGTTTCGCTAGATAGTAGATAGGGACAGAGTGAATCTCGTTAATCCATTCATGCGCGTCACTAATTAGATGACGAGGCATTTGGCTACCTTAAGAGAGTCATAGTTACTCCCGCCGTTGACCCGCGCTTACTTGAATTTCTTCACGTTGACATTCAGAGCACTGGGCAGAAATCACATTGTGTCATCACCCGCTGGGGCCATCACAATGCTTTGTTTTAATTAGACAGTCGGATTCACCAAGTCCGTGCCAGTTCTGAATTGATTGTTAATTGATAATCGTTATAATTTAAAAGGAATACATCTTGCGATAGTTCCTTAAAAATTTTAGCAAGAAAGTTCCACAATTGGTTAAGTAAGCTACTATCCGGGGAACAAGATCCAAAGATCTTTATTTATCCAGAACGAGTACATAAACCATGTTATTGCTTCCCAATCAAGCCCGACTATCTCAATCTTCAGAGCCAATCCTTATCCCGAAGTTACGGATCTAATTTGCCGACTTCCCTTACCTACATTATTCTATCGACTAGAGACTCTTCACCTTGGAGACCAGCTGCGGATATCGGTACGGCCTGTTGAGAAGTTTGCGTGACCCCACCATAAATTTTCAAGGTCCGAGGAGAAAATATCGACACAACAGTAAATGTCATGCTCTTCTAGTCCATCTACCATATCTCTCTTCGAAAGACTTCCATGGTAGTACGACTATAAAACAGAAAAGAAAACTCTTCCGATACCTCTCGACGGCTTCTTTATGGTCGTTTCTGTTGCCAGGATGAGCATAAAGCCCATTTTTAATAACAAACGGATACTCAACAGGTTACGGAATTGGAACCGTATTCCCTTTCGTTCAAATATAATCAAGTGTTTAAATCTTAAATATATATACATATATATATATATATATTTTTTCATTATAACTTGAAAATTTTCAGCTTTCGCCTTGAACTTAGGACCGACTAACTCGTGATCAACCACTGTTCACACGAAACCCTTCTCCACTTCAGTCCTCCAAGGTCTCATTCGATTATTTGCTACTACCACCAAGATCTGTACCAATGGCGGCTCCATGCAGGCTCACGCCAAACACTTCTAAGCACACCATTGTACCCTCCTACTCACTAAAGTTTCAAAATTTATAATTCAATCGAAATTGAATATAAATCATTTACTTTAGCGGTAATGTATAGGTATACAACTTAAGCGCCATCCATTTTAAGGGCTAGTTGCTTCGGCATGTGAGTTGTTACACACTCCTTAGCGGATTACGACTTCCATGTCCACCGTCATGCTGTTTTTAGCAACTAACGCCTTTCATGGTATCTGCATGAGTTGTTAATTTGGGCACCGTAACATAACGTTTGGTTCATCCCACAGCGCCAGTTCTGCTTACCAAAAGTGGCCCACTGGGCGCAATATATCATAGCCTCTACCTTCATATCAAGAAAGGTGAGGTTCTTACCCATTTAAAGTTTGAGAATAGGTTAAGATCGTTTCGATCCTAAGGCCTCTAATCATTCGCTTTACCAGATAGGAATATTTTATATAATAATTAAATGCACCAGCTATCCTGAGAGAAACTTCGGAGGGAACCAGCTACTAGATGGTTCGATGAGTCTTACGCAGCTATACTCAATTCTGACAATCGATTTGCACGTCAGAACTGTTTCGGTCTTCCATCAGGGTTTCCCCTGACTTCAACCTGATCAAGTATAGATCACCATCTTTCGGGTCACAGCATAAATGCTGAAGGTACGCTCTAGTTAGAGGTATAAATAATATAAATATTATTATACATAACTGTATAGAACGCCCCGGGATTGAATTATTAATCTATAAATAGATTAAAAACTAATCCCATTTAAATAACATTTAAGTTAATTATGCCTTTGGGTTTAATAAACATAAATCCCAATGACTTGCACATATGTTAGACTCCTTGGTCCGTGTTTCAAGACGGGTCCCGAAGGTATCCTGAATCTATCGCATTGTTAATCGTATGAGTGCATGTAAAATATGCATAAGTAAATAAATACTCATGCCATTACAAAATTCATTAATGAATTTAAGCACTATACATATTATTCCAACTATCAACACTTTATCAAATCATAAGAATTTATTCGACATTAATACACAAAACAGTATATTAATTTGAATAAACATTAATCTTAATGATTCTATGATAAATATATATTTGTGTTAATAGATTACAATGTCCAAATATAGAAAAAATGCACACTATTCATATAATATGTTTAAAATATTATATTCATAATGTTGTATTTTCTATAATGGATATTCAGGTTCATCGGGCTTAACCTCTAAGCAGTTTCACGTACTATTTAACTCTCTATTCAGAGTTCTTTTCAACTTTCCCTCACGGTACTTGTTTACTATCGGTCTCATGGTTATATTTAGCTTTAGATGGAGTTTACCACCCACTTAGTGCTGCACTATCAAGCAACACGACTCTTTGGAATCATCTTCCAGTAATCATTAACGTTATACGGGCCTAGCACCCTCTATGGGTAAATGGCCTCATTTAAGAAGGACTTAAACCGTTAATTTCTCATACTAGATTATAGATGTTCCATACACTGCATCTCATATTTGTCCCAAAGACAAAATGACTTAGTGATGAACTGTTTTCTTTTCGCTCGCCGCTACTAAGAAAATCCTTGTTAGTTTCTTTTCCTCCCCTAATTAATATGCTTAAATTCAGGGGGTAGTCCCATATGAGTTGAGGTTGTATAATAATTATTTTCCTATATAGGAAACATTTTAAACCTTCAGAATTAATAATTCATTATAATTGTATTGTTATATATAAATAAGAGGCAATTCTAGAAAAAAATTTATTTCTTTATGCTAGACATTCC
>CAWZZZ010000076.1:15000-22500 GCA_963966595.1 Physocephala rufipes
CAATATTTAACATCGTACATGCACCTCCAATCGTATTTTATTATATTGAAAACGTTCAATTTGCAACTTATATCAATCATTATACCTTCACATGAAGATATTTGAAATCATGACTTTTAATCATAATTTTATGCTTATTGGTGTTCATTAATATCATTGGTAACATTGCTTTGCAACACCAATTGAATATTCGTACTTTGAATATTCTTCATTTTCCAACCATCTTTCGCATTCATATATTTACCATGCGCTCTATTCCCTTATACAAGCATTATTTAATATAGTGAATTATTATTCACTATTTATATATACGACAATATTTAACATCGTACATGCACCTCCAATCGTATTTTATTATATTGAAAACGTTCAATTTGCAACTTATATCAATCATTATACCTTCACATGAAGATATTTGAAATCATGACTTTTGTCATAATTTTATGCTTATTGGTGTTCATTAATATCATTGGTAACATTGCTTTGCAACACCAATTGAATATTCGTACTTTGAATATTCTTCATTTCCCATCCATCTTCTTCATTCATTCATTCACCACCCTATGTTCTCTTATAAAGGTTGTGACAAATGCACGCAACGAAAACCTTTTTTGGTCAAATTTATTCCAAATTTGATACAAACACTATTTAATATAGTGAATTAATATTCACTATTTATATATACGACAATATTTAACATCGTACATGCACCTCCAACCGTATTTTATTATATTGAAAACGTTCAATTTGCAACTTATATCAATCATTATACCTTCACATGAAGATATTTGAAATCATGACTTTTGTCATAATTTTATGCTTATTGGTGTTCATTAATATCATTGGTAACATTGCTTTGCAACACCAATTGAATATTCGTACTTTGAATATTCTTCATTTTCCAACCATCTTTCGCATTCATATATTTACCATGCGCTCTATTCCCTTATACAAGCATTATTTAATATAGTGAATTATTATTCACTATTTATATCTATATTTATATATACGATAATATTTAACATCGTACATGCACCTCCAATCGTATTTTATTATATTGAAAACGTTCAATTTGCAACTTATATCAATCATTATACCTTCACATGAAGATATTTGAAATCATGACTTTTGTCATAATTTTATGCTTATTGGTGTTCATTAATATCATTGGTAACATTTCTTTGCAACACCAATCGAATATTCGTACTTTGAATATTCTTCATTTTCCAACCATCTTTCGCATTCATATATTTACCATGCGCTCTATTCCCTTATACAAGCATTATTTAATATAGTGAATTATTATTCACTATTTATATCTATATTTATATATACGATAATATTTAACATCGTACATGCACCTCCAATCGAATTTTATTACATTGAAAACGTTCAATTTGCAACTTATATCAATCATTATACCTTCACATGAAGATATTTGAAATCATGACTTTTGTCATAATTTTATGCTTATTGGTGTTCATTAATATCATTGGTAACATTGCTTTGCAACACCAATCGAATATTCGTACTTTGAATATTCTTCACTTCGCACCCAATTTTTCATTTAAAACGACATGCTCTATCCTCTTATATATGTTGTGACAAATACACGCCGCAAAAACCTTATGGGTCAAATTTAAACTGACACGCCGCAAAAACTTTTTATAGTCAAAATGTATAAAAAAAAATGATAGAATAATTCTACATATAATTTAAAAAAACAAATCAACAATGAAACAAGATAACAAAGATCGATAATGAAATCGATCTATCTAGGCATCATATCTTATTTCATCATAATTGTTTATTTAAATCATACGTAGAAAAATCCTATCATTTCTCTTCTACATACTATGAACGCAATAACAATTATAACTATATATTGCTTGCGTATATACTAGGATATCTCTTTGTTGAATATGAAACGATCAATTTCAAGAAATCAATCGAATCAGACAATTCATCATATGTTGTCAATTTATTAAAATTCAAAGATATTTTGAATTTAATATTATAAATGTAAATATGTACATTCAAGTAATATATACATTATATTATATGAACGCAATAGCAATTATAACCATTATTTTGCTTGCGTATATGTTAAGATATTTCTTTGTTGAATATGAAACGATCAATTTAATGAAATCAATCGAATCTGAAAATTCATCATATGTTGTCAATTTATTAAAATTCAAAGATATTTTGAATTTCATATTATAAATGTAATATATATATATATATACATATATGTAATATATACATTATATTGTATTATATGAACGCAATAGCAATTATAACCATATTGCTTGCGTGTATATATATTAAGATATTTCTTTGTTGAACATGAAACGATCAATTTCAAGAAATCAATCGAATCAGAAAATTCAACTTATATACGATGATTCATATTAAAACGAATCATCAAGCAAAGGATGAGCTTCAGTGGATCGCAGTATGGCAGCTGCTCTACCACTTACAACACCTTGCCCGTTACAAAAGTCGTTTACAATTGATTCTAGGCATTGTCATTGTATTAAATAATGTTTTAATATGTAACTAGCGCGGCACCCAGGTGATAATTAATCCTCCCGGATTTGCTATGTTACAAATAACATTGGCATCATATATTCATTATCGTTTATAAATAAATATAAACTTTAAATGATTTAGAAGCCATACAATGCAATTGCCCCATTTTTATCATTGCAGTCCAGCACGGATACGACCTTAGAGGCGTTCAGGCATAATCCAACGGACGTAGCGTCATACCACTGTTCGCTCGAACAAGTATTGTGCCATTGGTCCGTACCTGCGGTTCCTCTCGTACTACGCAGGAATGCTGTCGCAACAAATTTGTCATTAGTAGGATAAAACTAACCTGTCTCACGACGGTCTAAACCCAGCTCACGTTCCCTTGCATGGGTGAACAATCCAACGCTTGGTGAATTTTGCTTCACAATGATAGGAAGAGCCGACATCGAAGGATCAAAAAGCGACGTCGCTATGAACGCTTGGCCGCCACAAGCCAGTTATCCCTATGGTAACTTTTCTGACACCTCTTGTTAAAAACTCTTTAAACCAAAAGGATCGATAGGCCGAGCTTTAGCTGTCTCTGTGTGTACTGAACACCGAGATCAAGTCAGCATTTGCCCTTTTGCTCTATGTGTGGTTTCTGTCCGCACTGAGCTGGCCTTGGGACACCTCCGTTATTATTTGAGAGATGTACCGCCCCAGTCAAACTCCCCACCTGGCAATGTCCTTGAATTGGATCATACCTGAGTGCTGGAGTTATACCAAATCTCAATTATAATTATAACATCGATAAGATGATATATTTTATTAAAATCTGTTTGCAATTATATAACAAACTCTTGATATTTTGATCAAGAAACTTGCATCAAGACCAAATACCATAAGATATATAAATATATCCGTATAATGGCTAGGAAATGATACATGCTCCATTTAATCAAGTAAGTAAGGAAACAATAAGAGTAGTGGTATTTCATTGGCGATATATGAATAAATTCATAAATCTCCCACTTATGCTACACCTCTTATGTCTCCTTACACTGCCAGACTAGAGTCAAGCTCAAAAGGGTCTTCTTTCCCCGCTAATTATTCCAAGCCCGTTCCCTTGGCTGTGGTTTCGCTAGATAGTAGATAGGGACAGAGTGAATCTCGTTAATCCATTCATGCGCGTCACTAATTAGATGACGAGGCATTTGGCTACCTTAAGAGAGTCATAGTTACTCCCGCCGTTGACCCGCGCTTACTTGAATTTCTTCACGTTGACATTCAGAGCACTGGGCAGAAATCACATTGTGTCATCACCCGCTGGGGCCATCACAATGCTTTGTTTTAATTAGACAGTCGGATTCACCAAGTCCGTGCCAGTTCTGAATTGATTGTTAATTGATAATCGTTATAATTTAAAAGGAATACATCTTGCGATAGTTCCTTAAAAATTTTAGCAAGAAAGTTCCACAATTGGTTAAGTAAGCTACTATCCGGGGAACAAGATCCAAAGATCTTTATTTATCCAGAACGAGTACATAAACCATGTTATTGCTTCCCAATCAAGCCCGACTATCTCAATCTTCAGAGCCAATCCTTATCCCGAAGTTACGGATCTAATTTGCCGACTTCCCTTACCTACATTATTCTATCGACTAGAGACTCTTCACCTTGGAGACCAGCTGCGGATATCGGTACGGCCTGTTGAGAAGTTTGCGTGACCCCACCATAAATTTTCAAGGTCCGAGGAGAAAATATCGACACAACAGTAAATGTCATGCTCTTCTAGTCCATCTACCATATCTCTCTTCGAAAGACTTCCATGGTAGTACGACTATAAAACAGAAAAGAAAACTCTTCCGATACCTCTCGACGGCTTCTTTATGGTCGTTTCTGTTGCCAGGATGAGCATAAAGCCCATTTTTAATAACAAACGGATACTCAACAGGTTACGGAATTGGAACCGTATTCCCTTTCGTTCAAATATAATCAAGTGTTTAAATCTTAAATATATATACATATATATATATATATATTTTTTCATTATAACTTGAAAATTTTCAGCTTTCGCCTTGAACTTAGGACCGACTAACTCGTGATCAACCACTGTTCACACGAAACCCTTCTCCACTTCAGTCCTCCAAGGTCTCATTCGATTATTTGCTACTACCACCAAGATCTGTACCAATGGCGGCTCCATGCAGGCTCACGCCAAACACTTCTAAGCACACCATTGTACCCTCCTACTCACTAAAGTTTCAAAATTTATAATTCAATCGAAATTGAATATAAATCATTTACTTTAGCGGTAATGTATAGGTATACAACTTAAGCGCCATCCATTTTAAGGGCTAGTTGCTTCGGCATGTGAGTTGTTACACACTCCTTAGCGGATTACGACTTCCATGTCCACCGTCATGCTGTTTTTAGCAACTAACGCCTTTCATGGTATCTGCATGAGTTGTTAATTTGGGCACCGTAACATAACGTTTGGTTCATCCCACAGCGCCAGTTCTGCTTACCAAAAGTGGCCCACTGGGCGCAATATATCATAGCCTCTACCTTCATATCAAGAAAGGTGAGGTTCTTACCCATTTAAAGTTTGAGAATAGGTTAAGATCGTTTCGATCCTAAGGCCTCTAATCATTCGCTTTACCAGATAGGAATATTTTATATAATAATTAAATGCACCAGCTATCCTGAGAGAAACTTCGGAGGGAACCAGCTACTAGATGGTTCGATGAGTCTTACGCAGCTATACTCAATTCTGACAATCGATTTGCACGTCAGAACTGTTTCGGTCTTCCATCAGGGTTTCCCCTGACTTCAACCTGATCAAGTATAGATCACCATCTTTCGGGTCACAGCATAAATGCTGAAGGTACGCTCTAGTTAGAGGTATAAATAATATAAATATTATTATACATAACTGTATAGAACGCCCCGGGATTGAATTATTAATCTATAAATAGATTAAAAACTAATCCCATTTAAATAACATTTAAGTTAATTATGCCTTTGGGTTTAATAAACATAAATCCCAATGACTTGCACATATGTTAGACTCCTTGGTCCGTGTTTCAAGACGGGTCCCGAAGGTATCCTGAATCTATCGCATTGTTAATCGTATGAGTGCATGTAAAATATGCATAAGTAAATAAATACTCATGCCATTACAAAATTCATTAATGAATTTAAGCACTATACATATTATTCCAACTATCAACACTTTATCAAATCATAAGAATTTATTCGACATTAATACACAAAACAGTATATTAATTTGAATAAACATTAATCTTAATGATTCTATGATAAATATATATTTGTGTTAATAGATTACAATGTCCAAATATAGAAAAAATGCACACTATTCATATAATATGTTTAAAATATTATATTCATAATGTTGTATTTTCTATAATGGATATTCAGGTTCATCGGGCTTAACCTCTAAGCAGTTTCACGTACTATTTAACTCTCTATTCAGAGTTCTTTTCAACTTTCCCTCACGGTACTTGTTTACTATCGGTCTCATGGTTATATTTAGCTTTAGATGGAGTTTACCACCCACTTAGTGCTGCACTATCAAGCAACACGACTCTTTGGAATCATCTTCCAGTAATCATTAACGTTATACGGGCCTAGCACCCTCTATGGGTAAATGGCCTCATTTAAGAAGGACTTAAACCGTTAATTTCTCATACTAGATTATAGATGTTCCATACACTGCATCTCATATTTGTCCCAAAGACAAAATGACTTAGTGATGAACTGTTTTCTTTTCGCTCGCCGCTACTAAGAAAATCCTTGTTAGTTTCTTTTCCTCCCCTAATTAATATGCTTAAATTCAGGGGGTAGTCCCATATGAGTTGAGGTTGTATAATAATTATTTTCCTATATAGGAAACATTTTAAACCTTCAGAATTAATAATTCATTATAATTGTATTGTTATATATAAATAAGAGGCAATTCTAGAAAAAAATTTATTTCTTTATGCTAGACATTCCTCAATATTTATATAAACTTATAAATATCAATCTGAGGTTAATTATTCATATATATTATGGATAAAAAATATATAAAAAATTTTATCCAATAATATAACATGTGCTTAAAGCATTCTTATTAAAATTATTAATAATAATAATAATAATTTTTTAATAAGAAACCAAGCAACTTCATTTATATATTCTTACAACCCTCAACCATATGTAGTCCAAGCAGTACATTTAAAATTAATTAAAGTACATGATAGCATGGACTGCGATATGCGTTCAAAATATCGATGTTCATGTGTCCTGCAGTTCACACGATGACGCACAGTTTGCTGCGTTCTTCATCGACCCATGAGCCAAGTGATCCACCGCTTAGAGTTTTAACAATTGAAAAAATCCATTTCATATATAAATGAAATGTGTCACAAATATTTTTTGAAAGGTAAGGATTGTATAAATCCCCCTTTCAATATATGTACTATATATTGATTAAATATTGCCCATTGCGAATGTCTTAGTTTATATATATATTTATTATATATATAAACATTAACTTATAGAAAATTAAAAATTTTCCTAAGTGCAATTTACTCAATATTCAATATATGTACTAAATTGATTAAACATTGCTCATTGCGAATGTCTTAGTTTATATATATATTTATTATATATATAAACATTAACTTATAGAAAATTAAAAATTTTCCTAAGTGCAATTTACTCAATGTTGAATATGTTCTACATATTGATTAAACATTGCTCATTGCGAATGTCTTAGTTTATATATATATTTATTATATATATAAACATTAACTTATAGAAAATTGAAAATTTTCCTAAGTGCAATTTACTCAATGTTCTTCAATATGTTCTCTATATATCTTAACTTTCCCTTGCGGTACTCGTTATTATTAGCCGTATATTATTTACGGCATTTAAGTATCAAATGTTCCATATGTCCGAACTTTCCCTTACGGT
>CAWZZZ010000076.1:25000-34087 GCA_963966595.1 Physocephala rufipes
TATGATATCATGGATATTTATTTCATTTTATTTATTCATCTAAGCTAAGTAATTCTCAGCTTAGATCTAGAAACTATGAACGTAGAAGTAAAACGGCATCTGCCAATCTTACTTATATAGTAATCTGACACCTCTGTAACATATTTTTGTTCATATATATTGCGCAATTTGCTCATATAGCAAATTTTCTTGTATTGCCATTTTTCATTTAATATAGTGAATTTATTATCACTAATTATATGTATATATTTATATATATATATATATATATGTATGTATATATTTATATATACAACAATCTTCATTACATGAAGATTTTTTTGAAATCATGACTTTTATCATGATTTTATGTTTATTGTTGGTTGATTAACATCATTGGTAACATTGCTATGCAAGACCAATTGAATATTCGTACTTTGAATATTCTTCATTTCCAGCCTTCATTTCATTTCATTTCGTTCGAACATTCGAACCATGCTCTGTTCCCTTATAAAGGTTGTGACGAATACACGCGGCAAATAATTCACTTTATTAATTCATCTATACCAAGCAATTCTCTGCTTAGATTTAGAAACTATAAAGGTAGAAGTAAAATGGCATCAGCCAATCTTACTTATATATACATCAATACGGACGTATAATTTCAATTATAGATTGCTCATAGAGCAAATTATCTTGTATCGCCATTTCGTTGTCACTCGAATCTCATACAATCATCATTTAATATAGTGAATTTATTATCACTATTTATAAGAATATTTATATATACGACTATATATAATATTGCCCATTCGTAATCAATCGTATATCTCTTATTATATTGGATAACATTCCATTTGCAAATCATATCAAAATCATTAGTACCTTCTTCAAATAAAGGCTTTTGAAATCATGACTTCTTCTATCACGATTTTGTGCTTACTGTTGGTTGATTAACAACATTATTGGTAACATATTGCTATGCAAGACCAATCGAATATTCATACCTTGAATATTCAACATCGTTTTCCAACCATCTTTTTCATTCATTTACCATGCTCTGTTCCCTTATAAAGGTTTTTAAACCAGCACCCGGGGAAAGATGTTTTGTTCGAAGTTTATTCAAACAAAATTTAATATAGTAAATTATTGTCACTGTTTATATGCATATTTACATATACGACAATATATATAACATTGTACATGCACCTCCAATCGCATTTTATTATATTGAAAATAATCAATTTTCAACATATATCAATCATTATAACTTCGCATGAAGCTTTTTGAAATCATGACTTTTAATCATAATTTTATGCTTATTGGTGTTCATTAATATCATTGGTAACATTGCTTTGCAACACCAATTGAATATTCGTACTTTGAATATTCTTCATTTCCCATCCATCTTCTTCATTCATTCACCACCCTATGTTCTCTTATAAAGGTTGTGACAAATGCACGCAACGAAAACCTTTTTTGGTCAAATTTATTCCAAATTTGATACAAACACTATTTAATATAGTGAATTAATATTCACTATTTATATATACGACAATATTTAACATCGTACATGCACCTCCAATCGTATTTTATTATATTGAAAACGTTCAATTTGCAACTTATATCAATCATTATACCTTCACATGAAGATATTTGAAATCATGACTTTTAATCATAATTTTATGCTTATTGGTGTTCATTAATATCATTGGTAACATTGCTTTGCAACACCAATTGAATATTCGTACTTTGAATATTCTTCATTTTCCAACCATCTTTCGCATTCATATATTTACCATGCGCTCTATTCCCTTATACAAGCATTATTTAATATAGTGAATTATTATTCACTATTTATATATACGACAATATTTAACATCGTACATGCACCTCCAATCGTATTTTATTATATTGAAAACGTTCAATTTGCAACTTATATCAATCATTATACCTTCACATGAAGATATTTGAAATCATGACTTTTGTCATAATTTTATGCTTATTGGTGTTCATTAATATCATTGGTAACATTGCTTTGCAACACCAATTGAATATTCGTACTTTGAATATTCTTCATTTCCCATCCATCTTCTTCATTCATTCATTCACCACCCTATGTTCTCTTATAAAGGTTGTGACAAATGCACGCAACGAAAACCTTTTTTGGTCAAATTTATTCCAAATTTGATACAAACACTATTTAATATAGTGAATTAATATTCACTATTTATATATACGACAATATTTAACATCGTACATGCACCTCCAACCGTATTTTATTATATTGAAAACGTTCAATTTGCAACTTATATCAATCATTATACCTTCACATGAAGATATTTGAAATCATGACTTTTGTCATAATTTTATGCTTATTGGTGTTCATTAATATCATTGGTAACATTGCTTTGCAACACCAATTGAATATTCGTACTTTGAATATTCTTCATTTTCCAACCATCTTTCGCATTCATATATTTACCATGCGCTCTATTCCCTTATACAAGCATTATTTAATATAGTGAATTATTATTCACTATTTATATCTATATTTATATATACGATAATATTTAACATCGTACATGCACCTCCAATCGTATTTTATTATATTGAAAACGTTCAATTTGCAACTTATATCAATCATTATACCTTCACATGAAGATATTTGAAATCATGACTTTTGTCATAATTTTATGCTTATTGGTGTTCATTAATATCATTGGTAACATTTCTTTGCAACACCAATCGAATATTCGTACTTTGAATATTCTTCATTTTCCAACCATCTTTCGCATTCATATATTTACCATGCGCTCTATTCCCTTATACAAGCATTATTTAATATAGTGAATTATTATTCACTATTTATATCTATATTTATATATACGATAATATTTAACATCGTACATGCACCTCCAATCGAATTTTATTACATTGAAAACGTTCAATTTGCAACTTATATCAATCATTATACCTTCACATGAAGATATTTGAAATCATGACTTTTGTCATAATTTTATGCTTATTGGTGTTCATTAATATCATTGGTAACATTGCTTTGCAACACCAATCGAATATTCGTACTTTGAATATTCTTCACTTCGCACCCAATTTTTCATTTAAAACGACATGCTCTATCCTCTTATATATGTTGTGACAAATACACGCCGCAAAAACCTTATGGGTCAAATTTAAACTGACACGCCGCAAAAACTTTTTATAGTCAAAATGTATAAAAAAAAATGATAGAATAATTCTACATATAATTTAAAAAAACAAATCAACAATGAAACAAGATAACAAAGATCGATAATGAAATCGATCTATCTAGGCATCATATCTTATTTCATCATAATTGTTTATTTAAATCATACGTAGAAAAATCCTATCATTTCTCTTCTACATACTATGAACGCAATAACAATTATAACTATATATTGCTTGCGTATATACTAGGATATCTCTTTGTTGAATATGAAACGATCAATTTCAAGAAATCAATCGAATCAGACAATTCATCATATGTTGTCAATTTATTAAAATTCAAAGATATTTTGAATTTAATATTATAAATGTAAATATGTACATTCAAGTAATATATACATTATATTATATGAACGCAATAGCAATTATAACCATTATTTTGCTTGCGTATATGTTAAGATATTTCTTTGTTGAATATGAAACGATCAATTTAATGAAATCAATCGAATCTGAAAATTCATCATATGTTGTCAATTTATTAAAATTCAAAGATATTTTGAATTTCATATTATAAATGTAATATATATATATATATACATATATGTAATATATACATTATATTGTATTATATGAACGCAATAGCAATTATAACCATATTGCTTGCGTGTATATATATTAAGATATTTCTTTGTTGAACATGAAACGATCAATTTCAAGAAATCAATCGAATCAGAAAATTCAACTTATATACGATGATTCATATTAAAACGAATCATCAAGCAAAGGATGAGCTTCAGTGGATCGCAGTATGGCAGCTGCTCTACCACTTACAACACCTTGCCCGTTACAAAAGTCGTTTACAATTGATTCTAGGCATTGTCATTGTATTAAATAATGTTTTAATATGTAACTAGCGCGGCACCCAGGTGATAATTAATCCTCCCGGATTTGCTATGTTACAAATAACATTGGCATCATATATTCATTATCGTTTATAAATAAATATAAACTTTAAATGATTTAGAAGCCATACAATGCAATTGCCCCATTTTTATCATTGCAGTCCAGCACGGATACGACCTTAGAGGCGTTCAGGCATAATCCAACGGACGTAGCGTCATACCACTGTTCGCTCGAACAAGTATTGTGCCATTGGTCCGTACCTGCGGTTCCTCTCGTACTACGCAGGAATGCTGTCGCAACAAATTTGTCATTAGTAGGATAAAACTAACCTGTCTCACGACGGTCTAAACCCAGCTCACGTTCCCTTGCATGGGTGAACAATCCAACGCTTGGTGAATTTTGCTTCACAATGATAGGAAGAGCCGACATCGAAGGATCAAAAAGCGACGTCGCTATGAACGCTTGGCCGCCACAAGCCAGTTATCCCTATGGTAACTTTTCTGACACCTCTTGTTAAAAACTCTTTAAACCAAAAGGATCGATAGGCCGAGCTTTAGCTGTCTCTGTGTGTACTGAACACCGAGATCAAGTCAGCATTTGCCCTTTTGCTCTATGTGTGGTTTCTGTCCGCACTGAGCTGGCCTTGGGACACCTCCGTTATTATTTGAGAGATGTACCGCCCCAGTCAAACTCCCCACCTGGCAATGTCCTTGAATTGGATCATACCTGAGTGCTGGAGTTATACCAAATCTCAATTATAATTATAACATCGATAAGATGATATATTTTATTAAAATCTGTTTGCAATTATATAACAAACTCTTGATATTTTGATCAAGAAACTTGCATCAAGACCAAATACCATAAGATATATAAATATATCCGTATAATGGCTAGGAAATGATACATGCTCCATTTAATCAAGTAAGTAAGGAAACAATAAGAGTAGTGGTATTTCATTGGCGATATATGAATAAATTCATAAATCTCCCACTTATGCTACACCTCTTATGTCTCCTTACACTGCCAGACTAGAGTCAAGCTCAAAAGGGTCTTCTTTCCCCGCTAATTATTCCAAGCCCGTTCCCTTGGCTGTGGTTTCGCTAGATAGTAGATAGGGACAGAGTGAATCTCGTTAATCCATTCATGCGCGTCACTAATTAGATGACGAGGCATTTGGCTACCTTAAGAGAGTCATAGTTACTCCCGCCGTTGACCCGCGCTTACTTGAATTTCTTCACGTTGACATTCAGAGCACTGGGCAGAAATCACATTGTGTCATCACCCGCTGGGGCCATCACAATGCTTTGTTTTAATTAGACAGTCGGATTCACCAAGTCCGTGCCAGTTCTGAATTGATTGTTAATTGATAATCGTTATAATTTAAAAGGAATACATCTTGCGATAGTTCCTTAAAAATTTTAGCAAGAAAGTTCCACAATTGGTTAAGTAAGCTACTATCCGGGGAACAAGATCCAAAGATCTTTATTTATCCAGAACGAGTACATAAACCATGTTATTGCTTCCCAATCAAGCCCGACTATCTCAATCTTCAGAGCCAATCCTTATCCCGAAGTTACGGATCTAATTTGCCGACTTCCCTTACCTACATTATTCTATCGACTAGAGACTCTTCACCTTGGAGACCAGCTGCGGATATCGGTACGGCCTGTTGAGAAGTTTGCGTGACCCCACCATAAATTTTCAAGGTCCGAGGAGAAAATATCGACACAACAGTAAATGTCATGCTCTTCTAGTCCATCTACCATATCTCTCTTCGAAAGACTTCCATGGTAGTACGACTATAAAACAGAAAAGAAAACTCTTCCGATACCTCTCGACGGCTTCTTTATGGTCGTTTCTGTTGCCAGGATGAGCATAAAGCCCATTTTTAATAACAAACGGATACTCAACAGGTTACGGAATTGGAACCGTATTCCCTTTCGTTCAAATATAATCAAGTGTTTAAATCTTAAATATATATACATATATATATATATATATTTTTTCATTATAACTTGAAAATTTTCAGCTTTCGCCTTGAACTTAGGACCGACTAACTCGTGATCAACCACTGTTCACACGAAACCCTTCTCCACTTCAGTCCTCCAAGGTCTCATTCGATTATTTGCTACTACCACCAAGATCTGTACCAATGGCGGCTCCATGCAGGCTCACGCCAAACACTTCTAAGCACACCATTGTACCCTCCTACTCACTAAAGTTTCAAAATTTATAATTCAATCGAAATTGAATATAAATCATTTACTTTAGCGGTAATGTATAGGTATACAACTTAAGCGCCATCCATTTTAAGGGCTAGTTGCTTCGGCATGTGAGTTGTTACACACTCCTTAGCGGATTACGACTTCCATGTCCACCGTCATGCTGTTTTTAGCAACTAACGCCTTTCATGGTATCTGCATGAGTTGTTAATTTGGGCACCGTAACATAACGTTTGGTTCATCCCACAGCGCCAGTTCTGCTTACCAAAAGTGGCCCACTGGGCGCAATATATCATAGCCTCTACCTTCATATCAAGAAAGGTGAGGTTCTTACCCATTTAAAGTTTGAGAATAGGTTAAGATCGTTTCGATCCTAAGGCCTCTAATCATTCGCTTTACCAGATAGGAATATTTTATATAATAATTAAATGCACCAGCTATCCTGAGAGAAACTTCGGAGGGAACCAGCTACTAGATGGTTCGATGAGTCTTACGCAGCTATACTCAATTCTGACAATCGATTTGCACGTCAGAACTGTTTCGGTCTTCCATCA
Organism: Physocephala rufipes; assembly: GCA_963966595.1. Lineage (NCBI taxonomy): Eukaryota > Metazoa > Arthropoda > Insecta > Diptera > Conopidae > Physocephala > Physocephala rufipes. The sequence goes on from CAWZZZ010000076.1 coordinate 31,869, forward strand.
GGGTTTCCCCTGACTTCAACCTGATCAAGTATAGATCACCATCTTTCGGGTCACAGCATAAATGCTGAAGGTACGCTCTAGTTAGAGGTATAAATAATATAAATATTATTATACATAACTGTATAGAACGCCCCGGGATTGAATTATTAATCTATAAATAGATTAAAAACTAATCCCATTTAAATAACATTTAAGTTAATTATGCCTTTGGGTTTAATAAACATAAATCCCAATGACTTGCACATATGTTAGACTCCTTGGTCCGTGTTTCAAGACGGGTCCCGAAGGTATCCTGAATCTATCGCATTGTTAATCGTATGAGTGCATGTAAAATATGCATAAGTAAATAAATACTCATGCCATTACAAAATTCATTAATGAATTTAAGCACTATACATATTATTCCAACTATCAACACTTTATCAAATCATAAGAATTTATTCGACATTAATACACAAAACAGTATATTAATTTGAATAAACATTAATCTTAATGATTCTATGATAAATATATATTTGTGTTAATAGATTACAATGTCCAAATATAGAAAAAATGCACACTATTCATATAATATGTTTAAAATATTATATTCATAATGTTGTATTTTCTATAATGGATATTCAGGTTCATCGGGCTTAACCTCTAAGCAGTTTCACGTACTATTTAACTCTCTATTCAGAGTTCTTTTCAACTTTCCCTCACGGTACTTGTTTACTATCGGTCTCATGGTTATATTTAGCTTTAGATGGAGTTTACCACCCACTTAGTGCTGCACTATCAAGCAACACGACTCTTTGGAATCATCTTCCAGTAATCATTAACGTTATACGGGCCTAGCACCCTCTATGGGTAAATGGCCTCATTTAAGAAGGACTTAAACCGTTAATTTCTCATACTAGATTATAGATGTTCCATACACTGCATCTCATATTTGTCCCAAAGACAAAATGACTTAGTGATGAACTGTTTTCTTTTCGCTCGCCGCTACTAAGAAAATCCTTGTTAGTTTCTTTTCCTCCCCTAATTAATATGCTTAAATTCAGGGGGTAGTCCCATATGAGTTGAGGTTGTATAATAATTATTTTCCTATATAGGAAACATTTTAAACCTTCAGAATTAATAATTCATTATAATTGTATTGTTATATATAAATAAGAGGCAATTCTAGAAAAAAATTTATTTCTTTATGCTAGACATTCCTCAATATTTATATAAACTTATAAATATCAATCTGAGGTTAATTATTCATATATATTATGGATAAAAAATATATAAAAAATTTTATCCAATAATATAACATGTGCTTAAAGCATTCTTATTAAAATTATTAATAATAATAATAATAATTTTTTAATAAGAAACCAAGCAACTTCATTTATATATTCTTACAACCCTCAACCATATGTAGTCCAAGCAGTACATTTAAAATTAATTAAAGTACATGATAGCATGGACTGCGATATGCGTTCAAAATATCGATGTTCATGTGTCCTGCAGTTCACACGATGACGCACAGTTTGCTGCGTTCTTCATCGACCCATGAGCCAAGTGATCCACCGCTTAGAGTTTTAACAATTGAAAAAATCCATTTCATATATAAATGAAATGTGTCACAAATATTTTTTGAAAGGTAAGGATTGTATAAATCCCCCTTTCAATATATGTACTATATATTGATTAAATATTGCCCATTGCGAATGTCTTAGTTTATATATATATTTATTATATATATAAACATTAACTTATAGAAAATTAAAAATTTTCCTAAGTGCAATTTACTCAATATTCAATATATGTACTAAATTGATTAAACATTGCTCATTGCGAATGTCTTAGTTTATATATATATTTATTATATATATAAACATTAACTTATAGAAAATTAAAAATTTTCCTAAGTGCAATTTACTCAATGTTGAATATGTTCTACATATTGATTAAACATTGCTCATTGCGAATGTCTTAGTTTATATATATATTTATTATATATATAAACATTAACTTATAGAAAATTGAAAATTTTCCTAAGTGCAATTTACTCAATGTTCTTCAATATGTTCTCTATATATCTTAACTTTCCCTTGCGGTACTCGTTATTATTAGCCGTATATTATTTACGGCATTTAAGTATCAAATGTTCCATATGTCCGAACTTTCCCTTACGGTACTTGTTACGAGCCATATATTCCTTATGATACTTAATAGTTTGATATATTCCA
>CAWZZZ010000079.1:2500-23363 GCA_963966595.1 Physocephala rufipes
ATAAATATTTTCCAATCGGAAAAATATTTACCAATCATTAATGATTTCTGCCCAAGAAAGAGAAGCAAAACTAATGGAAAACTATCAGGCCGATTCTGGCACCATCACAAAATCGTCACAAATCACAATAGAGACAATCGTCACAATTGAGACGATTTGGTATTCTGAACACCTTAAAAAAGCTCTTTTCATCTCAATTGTGACGAAGGTTGTGATGATTGCGAGAGCAGGTCACAACAGTATATGAACGTCAATTTTTTCCCACTTGCGTTTCCGAATGGTCTTGCACGAACCGTACGTGGACTTGTGGTTACTCCTGGGTAGTCCTCTCATATTTTGTTCTCCCATAAAACACATATTTCATAAAAAATTTATTTTCAATAATAATAATATAACAACTATACTCGCTTGTTATTATTATGCGTTTCCGTGAATAACAAGGGTTGAATTCTTGTCGATGTTAATAATATAAAAATCTTAAAATTTGTTAAAAAGATACAACTTTTTTATGCACAACGAAATGAAAAATTTCATAAATCATATTGCTTATGTTTATTTGACTTTTAAACAATGACTTTTAAACAATTTTGACCTAATTGTTTTAGAAAACAACATTTTTAGAACGAATTATATAATTAACTAGAAATAATGCAACCCTGCTAAACTAAATTTTGACATAGGAGCTTTTCGATCACAAAGAGCTTTTTTCGTGAGAGGTTTGCGCTAGAATACCGATAATCACAATATTCGTCTCAATTTGAGATCCTCACAAATTTTTGTGACAATGCGCCAGAATCGGGGTATATATTACGCGTCTAATATACGCGTGTATATCTTCACACTCGCTCTTTGTTTTATCCTCATTCGGAGTTATCACGATTTAGCTAATTCGGGAGTAGACCGGGGATTAAAAATAACATCCATAATAAAACAGATTTTCCATCTGGCTTCTCACAAATTACATCAAATTTGTTGTTTAAGCAAATAATACCTTCAAATTTATGTGCATATAAAAAACATGTACACTCACAATTACACATTTGTCAAAAAAATGTACCTGAATGGGAATGTTTTTATGTATAAATTTTAACTAAGTTGAAATCTCGAAATAATTGCATAAATGATATGTCAATGGGGTCTAAGACCAAATTTTTTCATTGGAAGACTGACGTCATTCCGTGCCGGGGGCCCGGTAGGTGAGTTTGAGCGTAAAAATTACGTCATTGGGGGCACGAGGTGAGATTCTGAGTGAAAACGTCATCAATTTGCGCCCGTTTCCACTAATCCTACTATGCATTTCTGCGTCAAATCTAGAACCAGAGTTGCAGTTTTCAGAAGTTTCCTATCTCATTATCTCTGCTTTGGATCTTAATGACGATAAAGAACGTTGTGTTTCATTATCTAACTTATCCTCTAAATATTCACTCAGCTGGTCAATAATGCAACCACGTTGATTGATTCCAAAGAGTAATTGACTTGGTGTTTGTTTCGTTGTACAGTGAATGGTATTATTTAACGCAAATTCAACATGTTATAATTTTAAAGACCAGTCAGCATGATTTATGGGTTCACTTAATTTACTTAAAATTGCTTTTAAAATACGATTCACACGCACAACCTGACCGTTTGCCTGTGGTGATGCCAAAGCAATCTTCACATGATTTATGTTATGTTTTAGTAAGAAATTACGAAACTCAAGGGAAGTGAAACAAGTACCTCTATCAGAAATAATACGTTTAGGTCGGCTATAATATTGGAAATACTTCTCTAATGCACCGCATACTTCTTTGTGCTAGTAGAATTTACTGGGTATAAACGAACAAATTTCGTAAATGCATCTATAATAACCAAAATATGTTTACGTATAGAAATTATGGATGGCAATGGACCGAAATGGTCAATATGAATTGAACCAAATGGTATGGGTTTTTTTGGAATGTTATGTAGATTTGGATTATTAGATCGAGCAGGTGCGGAATTCATAATACATTTAATACAATTTTGAATAAACTTGGAAATTTTGTCCTTCATATTCGAAAACCAATAATTCTTCTTAATTTTCTCATAACATTTATCTATTCCTAAATGCCCTATTTTTTCATGGACCACACGAATAATGTTATCTTCTAATTCTTGCGGCACACATAACAACAAAGAATTTGTGTGATCTTTCCGAAAAACTAAACCATCGACTAATTCATAATCACCAGCAATGCCTGCTTCCAACTTACTTCTTAATTGCTTGATATTTTGATCTCGGTTTTGTGTAACCTGGATATAAAAGTCCAATTCGTCGCTATCAATAGCAGCTATCATTTCACATTTTTCTAATACGTTATTACTTTTATTATCACATTGTGGGCGATTGTGACGTAAAGCATCTACATGGCTCATAGTAACTCCACCTCTGTGCTGAATAGAATAGCTGTAATTTTCTAATTCTAATGCCCACCTAGCAATTCTAGGATTTACATGTTTTTTACTCAGTGTCATGGTAAGTGAATTACAATCGGTTACTATCTTAAATTTTATTCCTTCCAAATACACACGAAATCTCCTGAGAGAATAAATTATGGCCAGAGTTTCTAATTTAAAGCTGTGATATTTTGATTCAGCAGGGGTTGTGGACTTTGAAAATTACGCAATAGGGCGAAATTTACCATCAGCCTGACGCTGCATTAAGGCTGAACCAAATTCCTGAACTGGCATCGCATTGAAGCTCCGTTTCTCGCTTTGGATTATATATTGTGTGATGACGCATTTCGGCGAAGCGAAATACGCACACAATTTAATGCAATTTTAAGTTTGAAACTGTAAAAATTATTTTACATACTTTTGTTAACTTATGTCAAATTGAATTATTATCGCATTTATTATTACTATTATCATACATGCTTTGAATTAATTATAAATTTAGTTATAATACTTTGAATTAAGTATATACTTAATAACAATGTGGTGGTGGTATTAATTTTTAGAGCATACACAACTGTACATACACATCTTGTCAGCCAGTCAAACTGTGCTGACCGTAGGGTAAACAGAAAACACACTCACGCGATGCAAGACAAAGAAAACCCACGCGGTTAGTGCCATACAGAGAAAAGTATACTAACCCAAACATATAAAAGAGCGACACAACACGTAAGCCATCAGTTGCTCGCGAACCGTGACACGCGTCGGATCTAGTGAATCAAGCAAGTAGCAAGCTAAATCAAGCTTCAAGCAAATCGCATAGTAAGCGCGAACGTGTTAGAATGCATAGCCAAACACACGATCGCCAGCCTGGGCAACAGTTTTCATTGCCACAACAACGCGTTTTTTTTCCTTCAAGAAAATTTCTTAATCAACGAAGTTTATCCAAGCAACGGAGTTTTTTTCCCAAGAAAATTTCTTAGTCGACGTAGTTTATCTAAGCAACAGAGTTATACTTTTTCCAACAAAGTTTATCCAAACAACAGACGAAGTTTATCCAAGCGTCGAAGCAAAGTTTTATTTCATCGAAGTTATCCACGCAGTCTTCCTACGCATCAAAGTTACCTTTTGTCGAAGTTAAACACCACCGCTTAGAAACGTTGTTTTCTGTTTACATCAAAACCTTGGATGTACAACAGTATCACAGAAGAGCTTGTAAAGATTACTAGAATTAAGACACCTTGTTAGCCATAATCTAATTAGTCGATATGAATTAGATTTTGAAAATAAATGTGTCAAACAATAGCTTACACTGGTCCCATCATTTAATAAATTTTCTTGAATATTCGAACCTGTAGCCCTGAGCCTACCTCAGCTATAGACAAGGTCCACGGGCCTAATAAAGAAACACCGCCTCTAGGTGACCGAGGTTAAAAGGACGTTTCAAGTGGCGCCCGAGCAGGGACGCGCTAACAAGGTTATACAACAAGTACAAGCGAAGAATAAGAAATAACGACAAGTAAAAAAAAGAGGAAAAAAACTGCGCGTAAATAAAGAGCAACTCGACATTGAACACCTGTGGCAAAGCTAAGTAACACGGTACAACATGGTTAAACGATGGGTCGTCGCCCTCAAACGTGAGGAACTGGTGAAACTAATGAAAGAGTTTAGTTTAGACACCGACGGCAACGTAGAAGATTTAGAAGGCGTATTTTCAGCATTTACAACTAGAGAAGATCTCAAGCCAGAACAAATAGAGCGCTTGAAAGAATTGGAATGCTTGTACGCCCGTAGTTCATCACCAGCTCCTGGTCCATCAACATTGACAGGTCATCCTGTGAGTCAACTCACAGCTCAGAAAACGTCACATACGTTTCAACCGAACCCCTGCATTCAACATCCAACTCAACTAGAGCCGTCTCCAGTATTCTATAGCAGCATTATGAATCAGATTCGCAAGTGGAACGTCCGTTTTGACGACAGGATGGACCCACTTGAGTTTGTCGGGCGGCTAGAGGAATTAGCGGATGTATATGGGTTATCCAGAGATCTGTTGCCAAAACCCATGCCGGAGATTATGCAAGGTAAAGGTCTTCACTGGTTCCGCAACAACAAGAAACCTTGGCTGCAATGGAACGAATTTAAACAAGCTTTCCTGAAGTTTTTCCTGTCAGCTCTATACCAAGAACGACTCGATGACGACGTGAGGCAGAGATTTCAAGGACCTACAGAGCTTTTCAAGGACTATGTTATAGCCATGCAGAACCTTATGCATCACACCGATTATTCCCACGAAAAGAAGATCGATCGAATTTACAGAAATAGTCGACGAGAGTACAAAACTTTTGCCAAACGTCAAGATTTCAAAACATTAGAAAACTTGGTTGAGCTATGCGACCAATATGAAAACATCCTGAGTCACCGTAAGACAACATCAGCACCTGAGAACTAAGCTAAGCACCGCACGGTCGAGTCATGCCTAGAAGCCCAAAGCGTCCCACAAAAACGTGAAGCTGTCATCAACACGAACACCGCATGCCGTCGTTGTGGCCTGGACGGACATTATGCAAGGAATTGTCAAAATGCAACCAAACTATTCTGCTGGCAATGTGATAGGCAGGGCGTGAAGACCATAGAATGCCGCAAAAAGAAGTCGGGAAACGCCCAAGGCCCTCAACAGTAACGCAGAGCGTTGAGGACCGTGCCCACAAATCTCCGACAGCAACATCGCCCTTTAAAGTTACCGGACAACATCTTACGGCCGATATTTACATGGACGGGAGGCCAATAACTGCAACGATAGATACTGGAGCGACACGCAGTTTCGTATCGGAGGCCTATGTCAGAAATTTAGGAGACTCGGCTCGCACCGTTTTCACCAGAATGACAGTAAGGCTTGCCGATGGCACTACCCTTTCAGTAAACACAGCCTTGCTGTCAGATGTTCAACTTGGCAGCCGAAGACATTTCTCAAAGTTCCTTGTGTTACCAACAGCCATTGACCCTGTAACATTAGGAATGGATTTCTTGGCAGAAGCAGAGGCGAAGCTGATGTGCGACGGACACGAGACAGACTTGAAGCTAGATCCTGAAGGTAACCATGACTTGGAAGATATGCTGTGGACTGTGAATGAAGTTCAAAGCAGTGACGATGTAGAAGCATTCCTAGAAAGAGAATTACAGCAGTTTGAAGCCATGACCGGCGTAACCAACATAACGAGTCACCGAATTAACATGCGTGATGAAACACCGGTCAAACAGAGATACTTTCCTAAAAAGCCATGACCGGCGTAACCAACATAACGAGTCACCGAATTAACATGCGTGATGAAACACCGCTCAAACAGAGATACTTTCCTAAAAATCCGGCCATGCAATCACTTATAAACGGCCAAGTTAATGAACTTTTGAAATTAAACTGCATAGATCCATTAAAGAGCGCATATAATTAGCCAATAGTTCTCGCCAAAAATAAATCCGGCGACTGGAGGCTGTGCATAGATTACCGCCAGATAAATGCAAAATCTATACCAGATGCCTACCCGCTGCCACGGATAAACCACATTCTGGAGAAATTGAGGGAAGCGCGATACATTAGCACGATAGACCTGAAAAATGGTTACTGGCAAGTCCCCGTCGAACCAAGGAGCCGAAGATACACAGCATTCACCGTTCTCGGCAGAGGCCTATACCAGTGGCGCGTCATACCCTTCGGGCTTCATTCGGCGCCGGCCACGTTTCAGAGACCCCTAGACCAAGTTATTGGGCCAGAGATGGAGCCAAACGCATTCGCCTACCTCAATGACATCGTGGTGGTCAGCCGAACTAAAGAAGAACACATTCAACATCTCAGCAACGTTTTCACCCGTCTTTGCCAGGCGAATCTAAGGATCAATAGAGACAAATGCCATTTTTTCAAGAAAGAGCTGAGATACTTGGGTTATTTAGTCACTTCCTCCGGAATAAAGACGGATCCTGAAAAGGTCGCGGCCATCAAAGAATTGAAGCCACCTACGAACATCAAAGAGCTGCGGAGTTGCTTAGACACGGCGTCATGGTACAAGAGGTTTGTGCTGGACTTCACTAAAATTGTTCACCCATTAACGAGCATGCTGAGGAAAGGCAAGCGTTGGCGTTGGGGCTCTGATCAACAACTGGCATTTGATGAACTAAAAACTAAGTTAACCGAAGCACCGGTGTTGGCGTGTCCAGATTTCACCAGGCAATTCACACTCCAAACGGATGCAAGTGACGTAGGTCTTGGAGCAGTCCTGACACAGGAACAAGAGGAAGGTGAGCGCGTGATTGCTTATGCCAGCCGACACCTACAGGGTGCAGAGAAAAATTACTCAGCCACGGAAAAGGAATGCCTGGCGATAGTTTGGGCCGTGCGCAAAATGAGGCCATATTTGGAAGGCTATCATTTCAAGGTAATCACAGATCACCTGGCGCTCAAGTGGCGGAACGGCATCGAAAATCCCTCCGGAAGAATCGCACGCTGGGCTTTGGAGCTTCAGCAATACTCGTACGAGGTACAGTATCGCAAGGGAAAGTACAACGTCGTTGCTGACACACTCTCACGCCAACCTTGCGGTAACGAAGAAGTTAATAGTTAATATGAAAACTATTAAAGTTAATATGAAAAAAAGTTCATATTAAAAGTTAATATGAAAACCAAGATCATCAACGAACCACAGAAATACCCCGACTACTCCATCGAGAATGGTCGCCTTTACCGTCATATCCCGCACGAGGTGGACGATGACGACGAGGAACCATGGAAGCTATGTGTGGGCCGTCCAGAGCATCAACGCGTGCTAGTAGAAAACCATGACCAACCTAGCGCCGGACATATGGGCATCCGAAAGACCATCGCCCGAATTGCAAAGAAATATTACTGGCCTGGCATGTTTCGGGATATAAGTAGTTACGTCAGGCACTGCGATTCTTGTCAGCGGTACAAGGCTGAACAAAGGAAACCCGCTGGCGAGTTGCTGACCAGAGTGCCTGAAGAACCATGGGCTACCGTGTGCGCTGATTTTATTGGCCCCCTCCCACGCTCAAGGAAAGGACATAACATGCTGCTAGTATTTTTGGACAGGTTTTCCAAATGGGTGGAGATAGTTCCCTTACGAAAGGCCACCTCAGCGACGTTACAACAGGCCTTTCGCGAAAGAATTGTGTCACGATTTGGAGCACCTAAGGTACTACTCGCCGATAATGGCGTGCAATTCACCAGCCGACAGTTCAAAGGCTACTTGAAAGAAATTGGTGTGCGCCAGAAATTTACAGCACCTTACACACCGCGCGAAAACCCTACAGAGCGCGCGAACCGGACTATCAAGACAATCATCGCCCAGTATACAGGTAAGGACCAGCGCGATTGGGATGAGAATATCCCAGAAATAGCTCTCGCCATCAATAGCAGTACGTCCAGTACCACCGGCTATACGCCTGCCTTCTTAGTACAGGGACGTGAGCCAAGACTCCCACGATCAAGCCACTTTGGGTACAGGTAAAGAGCCCATAGAACCGTCACAGAAAGCCGCGCGCTTACAGCAGATATTGAAGATCGCACGAAAAAATATGCAAATGGCGTCGAACGAGCAAGCAAGACATTACAACATTAGACGAAGAACCTGGACACCAAAAATTGGAGACATGGTACTGGTACGATCACATCACTTGTCAAAAGCATCAGAAAACTTCGCAAGCAAATTGGCTCCAAAATATGATGGTCCGTTCCAAGTCATCAATTTTATATAACCAGTGATCACCACCATAAGGATCAATCCCCACAAGACAAGGACAGCTCACATCGGTAACCTCAAGGCCTACAATTATGCAGGTGACTCTCAGCAGACGGGAGATGGGCAGCATTGAGCCGAAACGCCGAGATTCATAGTCCTCCCATTACACTAAAATATGTCTTTAGGGAACAACTAGTACAAAGGCTCGGAGCAACTTATTTTATAACGGGATCAACACGTTGTATAAAAGGGAGATGTCTCAATTCACTTGCTCATTCGCGCAGTGAACATCGAGTGTGATACATCATCAAACGAAGCAGGTAATTTTAAATACAACAGATAAAAAGTTCAACAGTGACAGTAATCATGGACAAGCTACAAGTAACAGCAGACGAGGGCTCGGCCAATCTCCACCGCACCGTGGTCAAATCAGATGAGTCATGGACACTCCTCTCCGATTCATCCGACGAACAAAACGACGAAACGATCCTGTTGATCTATCCCGAGGGCAAGGGCGGGGTCACCATCCGAGAGGAAGATTATTTGAGGCTGTCAGACGGGCGATATCTCAACGACGTCAACATAGAATTTTACCTTAGGTGGATGGAGCGAAATACACTTCCCAGGGCCTTGACGGCACGCCTTGACGGCTCTACCCTGCACTGGCACGCACCCCCTACGACCATTCGCGGGTCAGGATGCAGCTCCGAAAAGTCAACATCTTCGAAGAGGAATTCTTGGTTATACCGATAAACGCCAATGATCATTGGTTCGCAGTCATAGTAGAGCGTGACATACCTCTGGACATAGAAAGGCCCCAAAGCGAAACAATACCTTGGCTAAATATATCAGGAGAATGCTAACGAGCGAGCATCGTTTCAACAATCCAGAAGCACCGAAACCCATTACCTTTGATGATGCAAATTCGCTTCTCGTGGACCTTGAGGTGCCCCTACAAATTGACGGCTACAATTGCGGTATATACATGCTCATCACCATCGAGAAATATTTTCTCAGACCACGAGTCAGCAAAAAGACCACGCCCAATACTACAAGTTGTCGCCGAAGCCGAGGAAGTCCCAACCGAAACAGATACAGTAGACAAATATCAGGTCAACCCAGCGGACACTACGGAAAAGGAAGCTTTTCACACATGGGAAACACTGGAATCCGAACACCATCCCCAAGCACTTACAACAGTCATCGAACGCGCCAAGGAGAATCACAAGAAAGGGCAGCATAAGAATTTCCTAGTAGAAGTCGAAGGCCATTTGTACAAAACCCATCACTCGTGAAGGCCACGTACGGGCAGAAAAATCTCTCCGTAAGTAGGGAGGGGATGTGATGACGCATTTCGGCGTAGCGAAATACGCACACAATTTAATACAATTTTAAGTTTGAAACTGTAAAAATTATTTTACATACTTTTGTTAACTTATGTCAAATTGAATTATTGCCGAATTTATTATTATTATTATCATACATGCTTTGAATTAATTATAAATTTAGTTATAATACTTTGAATTAAGTATATACTTAATAACAATGTGGTGGTGGTATTAATTTTTAGAGCATACACAACTGTACATATACATCTTGTCAACCAGTCAAACTGTGCTGACCGTAGGGTAAACAGAAAACACACTCACGCGATGCAAGACAAAGAAAACCCATGCGGTTAGTGCCAGACAGAGAAAAGTATACTAACCCAAACATATAAAAGAGCGACACAACACGTAAGCCATCAGTTGCTCGCGAACCGTGACCAGAGATAACGAGATAGGAAACTTCTCTAACTACAACTCTGATTTAAGGTAGTGTTAGTGACTTTCGGACCCAAACAAAGAATAGAATTCCAGGAAATCGATGTTACAGACCCAAACAATTCGCGTAATTGCATGTTACAGACCCAAACAATATTTGAGTTTCAGACCCTAATGACATTTCGGTCTAAAATTCCCACCACCTTTGTTTAGATATTCCAACTTAGATATTGATCTATAAAATTAAATTCTATTTCATGTACACTTTTATGCTTTAAGCTGTGTACATGCATTGCGTTCATACTTTGTTTGATGAAAATAATATATCTAATAATTTATCGGCAAAAACATTGCGCTTTTGTAAGCATGAGGAAATAAATGAAATGAAATTCCGTGCAATAATTTAGTAATTCGCAAAAATGGAATGACTTATTTAATGGGCCAAATAATTCCAAAGAGGGTAAAATAAATTAAACAAATATTTACAGAATAAATAAACAGAATTTACTTAAACAAATTCTGCATGTTGCTTTATCAACATTACCCTAAATCCAAGTGAAGGGCTTTGTTTTGATTTTCATGTTTACTAATCACTCGCTGAAGCAATTAAATTACCGTATATGTGTTTTAATAATCGTCACCTTAAATTAAAATATTGTTAATATTTTATGTGAATATAAACGAAATTAAATGTGGTATAACGTTTTAATAAGCATTTAATAAGCATTCAAGTCAATTTTACAATATAAGTAATGGCAAAATTAATTAAACAAATATTTAAGAGAATTTATTTAATAATGTAATAATTAATAATAATGTGAAATAATGTAATTGCTTTATATTTTCTATCTCCACTTTGAAATAATATAAATAATTTAACAGTTTATTTTTCTATCCTGAATAGTTTGGTTCAATTCGATATATTCAGTATTCACATTGAAAATTTATATGAAATGATTTATTTGCCTTGGCTTGCACACATCTTAGTTTTCCAATATAATTGTGATGAATTCATCCTTAAGGGAAACTCCTAAAAAAGAAAATGCAAATAAATACTGGCGTTGGCATACCTTATTTATTTTTTGACCTCGCAGCTAGATTTGACCATTTTAGTGTTACCTGCTTATGCGGCTCGTAGTGTTTTAAGTACATTTTTTAGCATTCGTATGAAAACAGTGTTGCCTGCATTTTGTAATGTGATATAAACTAAATTTCATCGTTAATTATTAAAAAAAGAATCATTAAACCAGTATATTAAACCATTAGAGCTTGCTAAATGAGCTTGAAACTACTTTTCAATTTAGAAAATTTCATTATTTTTGGTATTGAAGAAGATTATGTAGGTCACATTTGTTTGTAATATCATAGAATTCAATAATATATATACGGAATTTTGATAGTCTTCAGTTCAAACATTTACTTACGTGTTGAATTATTGAGATTGTTACGTAAAACATACTCGCATAATTTATGTACACGCTTCGAATTTAATTTGCAGCGCTGGGCCTTTTTCGCTATATATTTTTTCACCACGATTTTTCAATTTGCAAAATTTAAAAAAAATTTTAAACATTCCAAAGATTTATAATTTTGTTAAAAAGTGCCAAGTGTGCGAGTATGCAGTAAGGTTGGATGTGCTGGCGGTGGCCACTTTTTCAGGTTTCCGGACGCTGCCACCGATGGATCACGGTAAGATATTGGTCAAGCGGCCGCAAGTGTTTTCCAATTGGAAGCTCCAGTTGTTCCAATTGGAAAACATGCAATGTTAGATTTAGGTGATAATGTACAGCTCTGATATAGAAATTTTTAATTTGAATAACCAACATTCTAATCCAAGTGAGAGTAGAAATATTTGTGATCTGCGTTTGTTTAGAAGTTATAGCTCAATAAAATAAAAGAGCAATTAATAAAAATCAGTATCAAACTGTTGAAATTTTTCTAAATCAGAGTTATACAATGCATGAAATTAATTTTGCACGAATTGATATAAAAAGTTAATACTTGTATACAGTTATATGTAGCCAACATTTAGATGCACCTTTTATACGTTGCTGCTGCACTTCTATCACCTTTTCCCATTTTAATTTCCTTTTTTATTTTGTTTCTATCTTGTATACGCTATAAATAGAAGATTAGAATGGTGTCGGCTTCTCGGTATAAAGGGTGATAGCAAAAGATGGCTATACGCATGTGGGAAACACTTTTCCAAGCAAATGTGTGGCGAAAAGAGCCGTAGATTAAGACGGGATGCTGTCCCTGATTTAGAATTAAAAATGTTAACCTCAGCGATTAATGTAGGAGAATTTACAGAAGAAAAGTTGCTATTCCCGGATTATCCATTGTCATCAGAAGCCAGTGGATCGTCCGAGATGTGTAATACGCCTTCATCCCGCAAGTCTCTTTTTCCATTACTCTTAGATTATGGAAAGTCTGTTCCTGAAGACTCACTGCCTTTGCCATCGAAGAAGTATTAGCAGTTTTTTAATTTCCGGAATAATTGATACAGAAAAGAACGCGTGTTGCGAAAATTTTACGACGCACGACTTCGTATCCCTATTTGTTTTTTAATAGAGAGCTCAAGTCCCCCAATTTTAAGCAAAAATTCCTTTCCGTCGCGCACCTTTAGAATTCAAGTTCATTCTACTCCATTAATCCTTGGGGTACGTATATGTATAATACTAAAATATATTTGGTGTATATTATATTGTATATGTATATTATATTTGTGAATGCACTTTTTATATTTGCTTCGTTTTAACTCTTTAACTGTGCTTAACTAAATTTAACTGTGCTTAACTAAATTTATTTAATTACTAACTATGCAACATTATATCATAAATTATCACCATCCATTAACATTCATAAAATGTAACATCGTAACAATCATTTTAAATTTCATATATATTAACGTTTGTGAAATGTTTTACATATCATTGTACAATTTTAATTTCATAACAATTTGTTACGTATATCTAATAAGTGTGCATTGTATATTTGTAAATACATTAAATAAGTGTGCATTGTATATTTTTATATGGGTGTTATAGGCCTACTGGGGAACCGGACATCCAAAAAAAACCGGTAACGCGCCAATGTGCATACCTCTTGGGTGGCGTGGAAGTGCACACAGCCCTCTGATGGAAATTTTATGTTTTCATTTGTTTACTATAGGAAATCCGTTTCACTACTACTGCTCTCATCAAATAAATACCTTTCGGCTACTTCCATTTTTGATACTGTTTCCTCCGTTGTCTTTTTTGCGTCTGTTTTCTCATCACTTCTTTGCTCCTTCTTTTCTAGAAAGGAAAATATTCAAAATTAATTAGAATTCGATCATTATATTGTTTTTACTTTTTGGATTACTTCGCGCTTTCTATACGTTTTGAATTATTTAGTCTCATTGCCATTCTTGAGGACTTCATGCAGGAGAGGCATTGATTCTTTCCTTCTAGCGCTCTCAAAAATGTTTCTCTGCTTTCGTGGATTTCTTTTTGCAGCCACTTATTTCATAGTATTTGATACTTACGCATAGTATTTGATTTTGCTGTTTGCCATCACCGAAGGACGAGTTATGGCAATATTGAGTTCATCCGGAGTAATGTCAACATCGTCCTCAACTCTTTCTTGTTGTTCCTTCCTACGGGATTCCACAATATTCATCAGCTCTTTATTCTATTTTGGCATTTCTGGTGACATGAAAATAAGACACCAGTGGTGTTGGCCAGCTCAAAGTGGTGTTGGCCGACCCATTCGAATTCTAGCTGAAGCCCATGTTCTGTTGTACTTTTACATATTAATTATTTCTTTCACTTAAGCTTTTTAGAACTTATTGAATTTAAATTCTTTTTCGTCTCATTTTCTTATTATTTTCACAAAAAAGAGCACAAAATGTGCTTTCAAATCAAGCCGCGGAACGAACTGTTGTTTACATATTTTGATGAAAAGTCATACGTGACATTTAATTTGGTGAATAACGCATACATATACATAACCCCTGTACGTGAGTTTCGGTCGTGTAAAATTTTGTCATTTTTTTGAAACATTTTTTTTCGGGAAAAGAGTTTCCTATCTCGTTGTCTCTGACCGTGACACGCGTCGGATCTAGTGAATCAAGCAAGTAGCAAGCTAAATCAAGCTTCAAGGAAATCGCATAGTAAGCGCGAACGTGTTAGAATACATAGCCAAACACACGATCGCCAGCCTGGGCAACAGTTTTCATTGCCACAACAACGCCAGCTTTTTGCCTTCAAGAAAATTTCTTAATCACCGAAGTTTATCCAAGCAACAGAGTTTTTTCCCAAGAAAATTTCTTAGTCGACGTAGTTTATCTAAGCAACAGAGTTATACTTTTTCCAACAAAGTTTATCCAAACAACAGACGAAGTTTATCCAAGCGTCGAAGCAAAGTTTTATTTCATCGAAGTTATCCACGCAGTCTTCCTACGCATCAAAGTTACCTTTTGTCGAAGTTAAACACCACCGCTTAGAAACGTTGTTTTCTGTTTACATCAAAACCTTGGATGTACAACAGTATCACAGAAGAGCTTCTAAAGATTACTAGAATTAAGACACCTTGTTAGCCATAATCTAATTAGTCGATAAGAATTAGATTTTGAAAATAAATGTGTCAAACAACAGCTTACACTGGATCCATCATTTAATAAATTTTCTTGAATATTCGAACCTGGACAGCCCTGAGCCTACCGCAGCTATAGACAAGGTCCACGGACCTAATAAAGAAACTAGGTGACCGAGGCTAAAAGGACGTTTCAATTGATAGCTTGACCAGTTAAAAGTCTGTCTCGCAATTCATGAAAAGCAGTTACACATTCTGGTGAAAAATCGAAAGTAGTTTTTTTGCGTAATAAATTTAACAAAGGTCTAGCAGTTTTGGAAAATGACTCTATAAATCTTCGAAAGTATGAAAATAAACCTATACACGATTGTAGTTCTTTCTGGTTAGTCGGTACGGGATATGTTTTAATGGCTTTAATATGTGAGTCACATGGCCTAATACCCGATTCACTGACTGAGTATCCTAAGTATTCGATCTCTCTGTAGCTAAATTTACATTTTTTCAATTTGATTTCAAGACCCGTTTCATACAACCGACGTAAAACCTTACTTACTATATCCAAGTGCGACTCAAAGTCAACAGATGCAATTAAAATATCATCAATATATACTATAATTTGATGTGAATCAATAAAATCACGAAAAATATTATAAACGAATCTTTGAAAGTTTGCTGGAGCATTTTTTAATCCAAATGACATTTTTAAGTATCCAAATTGTCCATGAGGAGTAACAAAAGACGTAAGCGGTGAAGACACCTCTTCTATTGTGACTTGATGAAAGCCATCTTTTAAATCAAGTAAAGTAAACCAGTGCTTATCAGCCATTTATTCCAGACAGTCTTCAATCAACGGTAACGGAAAATTGTCACGTAAAGTTTTTTATTTAATGTTCGATAATCAACACACATTCTTATTTCCCCACTTTTCTTTTTTACTAACACTATCGTAGACGCATATGGGGACCGGCTGGGACGAATAATTTGTCTATTTAGTAAATCGTCTGTAATTCGGCGAACCTCATTCTTGTGACGAAAAGATAATCGACGTGGTGCGCAATGGAATGGTACATCGTCAGTGAGACATTATTGCATTCTAAAATCGTGTGGTTTTCTCTTCAAATTTATTGGCTGGATATAGGAATCATTTAAAATGTTGTTTATTGCGTCAAACTGATATTTATTTAATTTAGGTGAAATGTCAAATTCAATATTTGAGTAATCTACCTCAATGGAACAAAGCTGAGAATAAAAATTTTCTGGGTTAAGGGATATAGCTTTTGCTTCATTTTGAGTGATGGAGATATTCTGCAGCTTTTTACTATGCTTAATTTTGGATGGAGACCCCAAAGAAATTTTATTGTAATTCATTGTACCTTTTAAATTAGTTGGACTGAGGGCATTAATTTTTGGATTTGGATTGTTACATAAATTAATTATTTTATCTTGGTCAGCATTTAGTGTATTGTGTTTTATTTTATTTCTAAATAAACAAATATTAAATTTTGACAAAAAATCTCTTCCTATGATTATTGGAATGGCGTTGCTTGATCAGATATAACAATTAAAGACATTGTTTCTGTTTGTTCGCGAGAATTTATGTTGCTAAGAATCGTACCATACGAGAGTATTTTACGACCTCCAATGCCAAAAAAATTTGACAGTGAAGGATCATTCAGCTTTATAAATTCTGGGACACTGGGTTTTTGAATAAAACTAATTGGACTACCGGAATCAAAGAGACAAAAAATATTTGTAAAATTAGTGCACACATTCCGACCGGAAATAAGAAAAGCCACTCTTACCATTTGTGTGTAGTTTATTGTTTCATCGCTCTCGCAAGCAATATCAACAGCTGCAGCAATATCTCGCCTTTTGGTATTTGGGCAGTCCTTAGCCTACCGCAGCTATAGACAAGGTCCACGGACCTAATAAAGAAACTAGGTGACCGAGGCTAAAAGGACGTTTCAATTGATAGCTTGACCAGTTAAAAGTCTGTCTCGCAATTCATGAAAAGCAGTTACACATTCTGGTGAAAAATCGAAAGTAGTTTTTTTGCGTAATAAATTTAACAAAGGTCTAGCAGTTTTGGAAAATGACTCTATAAATCTTCGAAAGTATGAAAATAAACCTATACACGATTGTAGTTCTTTCTGGTTAGTCGGTACGGGATATGTTTTAATGGCTTTAATATGTGAGTCACATGGCCTAATACCCGATTCACTGACTGAGTATCCTAAGTATTCGATCTCTCTGTAGCTAAATTTACATTTTTTCAATTTGATTTCAAGACCCGTTTCATACAACCGACGTAAAACCTTACTTACTATATCCAAGTGCGACTCAAAGTCAACAGATGCAATTAAAATATCATCAATATATACTATAATTTGATGTGAATCAATAAAATCACGAAAAATATTATAAACGAATCTTTGAAAGTTTGCTGGAGCATTTTTTAATCCAAATGACATTTTTAAGTATCCAAATTGTCCATGAGGAGTAACAAAAGACGTAAGCGGTGAAGACACCTCTTCTATTGTGACTTGATGAAAGCCATCTTTTAAATCAAGTAAAGTAAACCAGTGCTTATCAGCCATTTATTCCAGACAGTCTTCAATCAACGGTAACGGAAAATTGTCACGTAAAGTTTTTTATTTAATGTTCGATAATCAACACACATTCTTATTTCCCCACTTTTCTTTTTTACTAACACTATCGTAGACGCATATGGGGACCGGCTGGGACGAATAATTTGTCTATTTAGTAAATCGTCTGTAATTCGGCGAACCTCATTCTTGTGACGAAAAGATAATCGACGTGGTGCGCAATGGAATGGTACATCGTCAGTGAGACATTATTGCATTCTAAAATCGTGTGGTTTTCTCTTCAAATTTATTGGCTGGATATAGGAATCATTTAAAATGTTGTTTATTGCGTCAAACTGATATTTATTTAATTTAGGTGAAATGTCAAATTCAATATTTGAGTAATCTACCTCAATGGAACAAAGCTGAGAATAAAAATTTTCTGGGTTAAGGGATATAGCTTTTGCTTCATTTTGAGTGATGGAGATATTCTGCAGCTTTTTACTATGCTTAATTTTGGATGGAGACCCCAAAGAAATTTTATTGTAATTCATTGTACCTTTTAAATTAGTTGGACTGAGGGCATTAATTTTTGGATTTGGATTGTTACATAAATTAATTATTTTATCTTGGTCAGCATTTAGTGTATTGTGTTTTATTTTATTTCTAAATAAACAAATATTAAATTTTGACAAAAAATCTCTTCCTATGATTATTGGAATGGCGTTGCTTGATCAGATATAACAATTAAAGACATTGTTTCTGTTTGTTCGCGAGAATTTATGTTGCTAAGAATCGTACCATACGAGAGTATTTTACGACCTCCAATGCCAAAAAAATTTGACAGTGAAGGATCATTCAGCTTTATAAATTCTGGGACACTGGGTTTTTGAATAAAACTAATTGGACTACCGGAATCAAAGAGACAAAAAATATTTGTAAAATTAGTGCACACATTCCGACCGGAAATAAGAAAAGCCACTCTTACCATTTGTGTGTAGTTTATTGTTTCATCGCTCTCGCAAGCAATATCAACAGCTGCAGCAATATCTCGCCTTTTGGTATTTGGGCAGTCCTTATAAGAATGATCTCTTTGTTGGCATATGAAACAAGAACCTGGTGGACGCTTTGGCTTTGTGCATGCATTTTGATAATGCCCAAACTCAGAACAGTTAAAGCATCTGACACCAGAAGCCGTAACTGATGTGGTGAATTTCGGTTTTGGTGAATAACGCGTGCTCATGGAAAATTTATTGAACCGATGATGTTCGTATTTATCTAACTGGCCTATTAGATCATCCAATGAATTGGCGCCTATTAAATAGCAAATACTTGTTGTGTTGTCCGGTATACCATCAATTATCATGTCTACTAATTCTCCTTCTTCTATATCGGATTTCATTGCAATTGACTGCATAGCAATCACATAATTTATGCAAGATTCACTAGATTGCAAAGTGCGAGCCCTTAGCTGACGATACACTTCTTGTCTGGAAAGTGTCTTATGGAAGACTTTAATGATACTAGCCTTCAATGCTTCATATCCAAGCCATCCTAAATTATTTACATAGTCCTCTGCTGTTCCCTCTAACCGATGGCGAACACCAAGCCATCTTTCCTTGTCACTATAACCGCATACATTAGCGAATTCTTCATATTGAGAGAACAATAATTGTTCAATTGAGAGAACAATAATTGAATATTATAATTGTTCCCATTATATTTTGGAATGACAGAACTAAGTTCTTCAAATGAAGTGCGATTATTTAGAAGTGACGGTGTCTCTAACTGGGAGATTTGATGTTGCAACTCCAAAATTTCTCGGCGCATACGAAGGACTTTTATTTGTTCTTCTAATTCTTTATCGGTGCCTGTACTCACAGGGGCAGAACAGGACACATTACCATCTTCCATAGATCAAAATTACCTGTCCAGTTTGATTATCGGAGATTGGTGGTTGTTGAACTGCTTCAGTATATAACGTACGCAATTGCGTTAGCGTAGCATTGGAGGGGAAATCTATACCCGCTGATTTCAATGCTTCCGCCATCATTTCCCGATTTGGACGACGATTCATAATATTGGAAAAAATTTTTTTAATTATTTATTTTATTTGGGGCAACCCCACATCTGAAGTTTTAATAAAACTCAAACACAAACTTTTCACGAACTCAAATTCAAAGATGCTTAGAATGAAAATGCAAAGTATCTCGTAAATGATTATAATAACAAGTTGTAAATTCGTAAATGATTATAATAACAATAATATAGTATACTACAATATATATATATATATATATATATATATATATATATATATATATATATATATATATATATATATATATATATATATATATATATATATATATATATATATATATATATATATATATATATATATATATATATATATATATATATATATATATATATATATATATATATATATATATATATATATATATATATATATATATATATATATATATATATATATATATATATATATATATATATATATATATATATATATATATATATATATATATATATATATATAATATATATATATATATATATATATATATATATATATATATATATATATATATATATATATATATATATATATATATATATATATATATATATATATATATATATATATATATATATATATATATATATATATATATATATATATATATATATATATATATATATATATATA
Organism: Physocephala rufipes; assembly: GCA_963966595.1. NCBI lineage: Eukaryota > Metazoa > Arthropoda > Insecta > Diptera > Conopidae > Physocephala > Physocephala rufipes. Next base: position 22,323 of record CAWZZZ010000079.1, read on the forward strand.
TATATATATATATATATATATATATATATATTATATATATATATATATATATATATATATATATATATATATATATATATATATATATATATATATATATATATATATATATATATATATATATATATATATATATATATATATATATATATATATATATATATATTATATATATATATATATATATATATATATATATATATATATATATATATATATATATATATATATATATATATATATATATATATATATATATATATATATATATATATATATATATATATATATATATATATATATATATATATATATATATATATATATATATATATATATATATATATATATATATATATATATATATATATATTATATATATATATATATATATATATATATATATATATATATATATATATATATATATATATATATATATATATATATATATATATATATATATATATATATATATATATATATATATATATATATATATATATATATATATATATATATATATATATATATATATATATATATATATATATATATATATATATATATATATATATATATATATATATATATATATATATATATATATATATATATATATATATATATATATATATATATATATATATATATATATATATATATTATATATATATATATATATATATATATATATATATATATATATATATATATATATATATATATATATATATATATATATATATATATATATATATATATATATATATATATATATTATATATATATATATATATAGATATATATATATATATATATCTATATATATATATAATATATATATATATATATATATATATATATATATAATATATATATATATATATATATATATTATATATATATATATATATATATATATATATATATATATATATATATTATATATAATATATATATATATATTATATATATATATATATATATTATATATATATATATATATATATATATATATATATATATATATTATATATA
>CAWZZZ010000080.1:0-20000 GCA_963966595.1 Physocephala rufipes
CCAATCGTATTTTATTATATTGAAAACGTTCAATTTGCAACTTATATCAATCATTATACCTTCACATGAAGATATTTGAAATCATGACTTTTGTCATAATTTTATGCTTATTGGTGTTCATTAATATCATTGGTAACATTGCTTTGCAACACCAATTGAATATTCGTACTTTGAATATTCTTCATTTCCCATCCATCTTCTTCATTCATTCATTCACCACCCTATGTTCTCTTATAAAGGTTGTGACAAATGCACGCAACGAAAACCTTTTTTGGTCAAATTTATTCCAAATTTGATACAAACACTATTTAATATAGTGAATTAATATTCACTATTTATATATACGACAATATTTAACATCGTACATGCACCTCCAACCGTATTTTATTATATTGAAAACGTTCAATTTGCAACTTATATCAATCATTATACCTTCACATGAAGATATTTGAAATCATGACTTTTGTCATAATTTTATGCTTATTGGTGTTCATTAATATCATTGGTAACATTGCTTTGCAACACCAATTGAATATTCGTACTTTGAATATTCTTCATTTTCCAACCATCTTTCGCATTCATATATTTACCATGCGCTCTATTCCCTTATACAAGCATTATTTAATATAGTGAATTATTATTCACTATTTATATATACGACAATATTTAACATCGTACATGCACCTCCAATCGTATTTTATTATATTGAAAACGTTCAATTTGCAACTTATATCAATCATTATACCTTCACATGAAGATATTTGAAATCATGACTTTTGTCATAATTTTATGCTTATTGGTGTTCATTAATATCATTGGTAACATTGCTTTGCAACACCAATTGAATATTCGTACTTTGAATATTCTTCATTTCCCATCCATCTTCTTCATTCATTCATTCACCACCCTATGTTCTCTTATAAAGGTTGTGACAAATGCACGCAACGAAAACCTTTTTTGGTCAAATTTATTCCAAATTTGATACAAACACTATTTAATATAGTGAATTAATATTCACTATTTATATATACGACAATATTTAACATCGTACATGCACCTCCAACCGTATTTTATTATATTGAAAACGTTCAATTTGCAACTTATATCAATCATTATACCTTCACATGAAGATATTTGAAATCATGACTTTTGTCATAATTTTATGCTTATTGGTGTTCATTAATATCATTGGTAACATTGCTTTGCAACACCAATTGAATATTCGTACTTTGAATATTCTTCATTTCCCATCCATCTTCTTCATTCATTCACCACCCTATGTTCTCTTATAAAGGTTGTGACAAATGCACGCAACGAAAACCTTTTTTGGTCAAATTTATTCCAAATTTGATACAAACACTATTTAATATAGTGAATTAATATTCACTATTTATATATACGACAATATTTAACATCGTACACGCACCTCCAATCGTATTTTATTATATTGAAAACGTTCAATTTGCAACTTATATCAATCATTATACCTTCACATGAAGATATTTGAAATCATGACTTTTAATCATAATTTTATGCTTATTGGTGTTCATTAATATCATTGGTAACATTGCTTTGCAACACCAATTGAATATTCGTACTTTGAATATTCTTCATTTTCCAACCATCTTTCGCATTCATATATTTACCATGCGCTCTATTCCCTTATACAAGCATTATTTAATATAGTGAATTATTATTCACTATTTATATATACGACAATATTTAACATCGTACATGCACCTCCAATCGTATTTTATTATATTGAAAACGTTCAATTTGCAACTTATATCAATCATTATACCTTCACATGAAGATATTTGAAATCATGACTTTTGTCATAATTTTATGCTTATTGGTGTTCATTAATATCATTGGTAACATTGCTTTGCAACACCAATTGAATATTCGTACTTTGAATATTCTTCATTTCCCATCCATCTTCTTCATTCATTCATTCACCACCCTATGTTCTCTTATAAAGGTTGTGACAAATGCACGCAACGAAAACCTTTTTTGGTCAAATTTATTCCAAATTTGATACAAACACTATTTAATATAGTGAATTAATATTCACTATTTATATATACGACAATATTTAACATCGTACATGCACCTCCAATCGTATTTTATTATATTGAAAACGTTCAATTTGCAACTTATATCAATCATTATACCTTCACATGAAGATATTTGAAATCATGACTTTTGTCATAATTTTATGCTTATTGGTGTTCATTAATATCATTGGTAACATTTCTTTGCAACACCAATCGAATATTCGTACTTTGAATATTCTTCATTTTCCAACCATCTTTCGCATTCATATATTTACCATGCGCTCTATTCCCTTATACAAGCATTATTTAATATAGTGAATTATTATTCACTATTTATATCTATATTTATATATACGATAATATTTAACATCGTACATGCACCTCCAATCGAATTTTATTACATTGAAAACGTTCAATTTGCAACTTATATCAATCATTATACCTTCACATGAAGATATTTGAAATCATGACTTTTGTCATAATTTTATGCTTATTGGTGTTCATTAATATCATTGGTAACATTGCTTTGCAACACCAATCGAATATTCGTACTTTGAATATTCTTCACTTCGCACCCAATTTTTCATTTAAAACGACATGCTCTATCCTCTTATATATGTTGTGACAAATACACGCCGCAAAAACCTTATGGGTCAAATTTAAACTGACACGCCGCAAAAACTTTTTATAGTCAAAATGTATAAAAAAAATGATAGAATAATTCTACATATAATTTAAAAAAACAAATCAACAATGAAACAAGATAACAAAGATCGATAATGAAATCGATCTATCTAGGCATCATCTTATTTCATCATAATTGTTTATTTAAATCATACGTAGAAAAATCCTATCATTTCTCTTCTACATACTATGAACGCAATAACAATTATAACTATATATTGCTTGCGTATATACTAGGATATCTCTTTGTTGAATATGAAACGATCAATTTCAAGAAATCAATCGAATCAGACAATTCATCATATGTTGTCAATTTATTAAAATTCAAAGATATTTTGAATTTAATATTATAAATGTAAATATGTACATTCAAGTAATATATACATTATATTATATGAACGCAATAGCAATTATAACCATTATTTTGCTTGCGTATATGTTAAGATATTTCTTTGTTGAATATGAAACGATCAATTTAATGAAATCAATCGAATCTGAAAATTCATCATATGTTGTCAATTTATTAAAATTCAAAGATATTTTGAATTTCATATTATAAATGTAATATATATATATATATATATATATACATATATGTAATATATACATTATATTGTATTATATGAACGCAATAGCAATTATAACCATATTGCTTGCGTGTATATATATTAAGATATTTCTTTGTTGAACATGAAACGATCAATTTCAAGAAATCAATCGAATCAGAAAATTCAACTTATATACGATGATTCATATTAAAACGAATCATCAAGCAAAGGATGAGCTTCAGTGGATCGCAGTATGGCAGCTGCTCTACCACTTACAACACCTTGCCCGTTACAAAAGTCGTTTACAATTGATTCTAGGCATTGTCATTGTATTAAATAATGTTTTAATATGTAACTAGCGCGGCACCCAGGTGATAATTAATCCTCCCGGATTTGCTATGTTACAAATAACATTGGCATCATATATTCATTATCGTTTATAAATAAATATAAACTTTAAATGATTTAGAAGCCATACAATGCAATTGCCCCATTTTTATCATTGCAGTCCAGCACGGATACGACCTTAGAGGCGTTCAGGCATAATCCAACGGACGTAGCGTCATACCACTGTTCGCTCGAACAAGTATTGTGCCATTGGTCCGTACCTGCGGTTCCTCTCGTACTACGCAGGAATGCTGTCGCAACAAATTTGTCATTAGTAGGATAAAACTAACCTGTCTCACGACGGTCTAAACCCAGCTCACGTTCCCTTGCATGGGTGAACAATCCAACGCTTGGTGAATTTTGCTTCACAATGATAGGAAGAGCCGACATCGAAGGATCAAAAAGCGACGTCGCTATGAACGCTTGGCCGCCACAAGCCAGTTATCCCTATGGTAACTTTTCTGACACCTCTTGTTAAAAACTCTTTAAACCAAAAGGATCGATAGGCCGAGCTTTAGCTGTCTCTGTGTGTACTGAACACCGAGATCAAGTCAGCATTTGCCCTTTTGCTCTATGTGTGGTTTCTGTCCGCACTGAGCTGGCCTTGGGACACCTCCGTTATTATTTGAGAGATGTACCGCCCCAGTCAAACTCCCCACCTGGCAATGTCCTTGAATTGGATCATACCTGAGTGCTGGAGTTATACCAAATCTCAATTATAATTATAACATCGATAAGATGATATATTTTATTAAAATCTGTTTGCAATTATATAACAAACTCTTGATATTTTGATCAAGAAACTTGCATCAAGACCAAATACCATAAGATATATAAATATATCCGTATAATGGCTAGGAAATGATACATGCTCCATTTAATCAAGTAAGTAAGGAAACAATAAGAGTAGTGGTATTTCATTGGCGATATATGAATAAATTCATAAATCTCCCACTTATGCTACACCTCTTATGTCTCCTTACACTGCCAGACTAGAGTCAAGCTCAAAAGGGTCTTCTTTCCCCGCTAATTATTCCAAGCCCGTTCCCTTGGCTGTGGTTTCGCTAGATAGTAGATAGGGACAGATTCCTGTCGGTGCTTTACGTGAACACCTGCCGTGAAGGCTTAAGTTCACGGTGGGCCATCCCACACGGGGTCAATTTTAAGCGTCGACCGGCGCCCATCGGATGAACACGAAGTGCCATCTCCAGTACCAGATCTAAAGCCATGCGTAAGGACATGAGCTTACTCCTTGGTAGGGAGTCGAGGCCTATCTACACCTCTTGAGTTGAAAATACAACCCTAATGTCTCCCGCGAATTTGGGAACAACCACAACCACCGCGATGCTCCCACTAGGGGGCCTACCTCAATAGACAGGAGTGGCTGGATAGCATGAAAGCTATTCCAACCACTGGGCACCCTGTCTCCCGCGGTACCAGAATATAGCTTCTGGTGAAGCTTTGGCAACCGTGAAGGTCACTTCCAGTTGGGTTCCATACAACCCCGGACTGGCGGCCTAAGAAAGAAGGAAGAGTGGAGGGGGAGGAAATAGGAATTGGGAGGGGTGGAGCTGAAACGAAGAAGAGGGGGACAAAAATATTGGAGGAGCGTTTCAGCTCGGGAAATTCAAAATCCTGCCAATCTCAACCCCGAAATTCAAAGATCAGAACCTTTAAAATTTGAAAATTTTAAAAATCCTGAAATCAAAACTCAGAATTCGAAACCGCCAAGACTTTGAATTCCACATAACAACCTAATTACTCCTGCATAACCCTGCGCCTATCAAAGACCTTCTTTGCGAAACTACTCAAGCTGTGAACGTTTGAGATAGAGGAAAAAACTCCGCTCACGTCACAGCCGTCATCACCAAAGACAATACCCATCGATTCTAAATCCCTAAACTCTGAATAAGATGGGCACACGCACAGAACATGCACCCAATCTTCTAACGGCGAGCCACAATGGCAACTTTCAACCTGGCTCAGGCCTCTCTTATGCAAAAATGCATTGAAAGACCCATGCCCAGTCAAAAGGAATCCTAAGCTGAGACCAAAACTCAGCTCAGGATTCATGCCCATGAAGGAGACATCCTTCAGAAAGCTGTAAGTGACTCTGCCCTTATCAGATGCATCCCATCTAGACTGCCATCTAGACATGACACATCCTTTAAGCAGAGCCTTACGCTCACTGTTAGACAGTCCTTCTATATCCCTAGGAGCGAACCAATCAAAACTACTAACCAACAGACCTCTCTTGATCTTAAAAGCCATACCCAGACGTATGACTTCCAAATCAAGAGGGGGTACACCAAGTAATACCTGCATGGCTTCAGTGGAAACCGTGCGGCACACTGGCAAACACCCCAAAATCGCCCTCCTCTGGCATTTTAAAATCTGATTGCGGCCTGTAACTGTCATAACTGTCTCGTACCATACTGACGCCCCAAATGTTGCACAAGCAACAAATAAGCCGTCATATATGATACGAGCAGCACGCCTGCTCAGCCCCCAATCAGATCTTAAGACGCGCCTAACCTGACTAACCACACTACACATTCGCTCATTCATGCGTATCAGATGAGGCGTGAATTTCATGCGCTCGCCCATGGTAATTCCCAGATATTTGACTTCCGTCACATATCTAAGACTCACCCCGTTCAAACGCACCGTAGGAGGCCGCCTGACAGACAGGTTACCTTTCAGTAACATGGTGACAGACTTCTCCTCAGACACAGCCACACCCACACGCATGCCCCAATCATGCACCATTGGCATCACCAGCTCAGCCTTTCTTTCAAGTTCAGCTCGAGACTGACCTTGGAGAAGAATGAGCAGATCATCTGCGTAAGCGCAACACATGCAGTGCGTGTTTAGTTGCTGTAACAGTGGATCCATCATAAGGTTCCATATAAATGGACCGCAGATAGATCCCTGTGGACAGCCACGCACTACATCAACACACACACTTTCACACACACCATCTACCCTAGCTTTTCTGTCAGAGAAATAACTTTTCCACAAGTTAATTTCTTGACAGCCAACTTCCCGCAATCTATCTATAACCCTATCCCAGCTCAAGTAATCAAAGGCACCTTTAAAATCGATAAAAATGCCAAGGATGTACTTGGAGCTGCTTTCCCCAACACAATTCCTAACGAAAGCCCACGCATCTTCTACACCTTTTCCTTTCTTGAAGCCAAACTGAACCGGAGACATTGGAGCAGTCATATCGCCCAAAAGCCTCTCCACCATTATCCTTTCCAGCACTTTTCCAAGCACTGGAAGTAAACAGATTCCCCGATAAGAGCGAGGATTAGTCCTCACCCTATCGGGAGATTTCAGGAGGACCATAACTCGGGCCTCCTTCCATCCATGGGGGAAATAGCTTCGCCTCACGCAGCTTCGATACAAGGAAACCAGGTATTCAGGATTAACCTTCCAGATGGTTTTCACCATCTCTCCAGTTATTCCATCAAAACCCGGTGACCTTTTGGATCGAATGAGCGATACGGCCTGCTCCAACTCGCTTCTTGTAACTTCGGACGGAACGGACAAACTTTGAGTAACATCAGCCGTGAAGGCCCTATCATCCGATTCTCTCGGAAAAAATTCGTTTAACAACGCTCCTATACAATCCTTCCAAGTACAAATGAACCTATCACCCAAACGTAAACTGCTGAATTCACTCCTATTCGAACTCCTACAAATCCTATAAACTTGCCCCCATGGATCATCCCTATTGCTTGAAACAAACCTTTTCCAATCCCTCTCCTTAACTTGCAGAATCATTTTCTTGTATTCCGCTAAGCAATGTCTGAAATCAGTGACAGTCTGAGCCAAATTATCTGCGTTAGACCTGCGAGCGCGTTGGAATTTCTTCCTCAGCTTTCTCAATGTCCGTCGCTTCAAAGTTAGCTCGCGCGTCCACCAATTCACTCTTTTCCGATTTACCTTGCGGCTCCTCTCAAAGAGATCATCGTTTACGCGCCACACACACTCATTCAGAAACTCGATTTGCTGATCGGCATTCAAGAGCTCGTATTCATGCAGCGACATGGAAGTGAGCGCTGCACTTATACGAGCACCATAAATATTCCAATCAGCTCTTCGAGTGCACCATCGCTTAACATCAATACTTTCCCTAGCGACACTTTCTCTATTGACCGTAACCTGTATCAGATTATGGTCACTTACCCCCTCTAATACCTCCCAACTACAACTAAATGAGGAAATAGCTGCGGTATTGGCAAGAGTGACATCAATGTCACTTCTACCTCTACCAACCACTTCATAGGTATACATTTCGCTAGGCTCATTTATGGCTTGAACGCAATTTGCGATCATCCATTCGCTTAGCAGTTCTCCTCTGCGTCGTTTTTCATGCTCGGACGTAGATCCGGTCATTTTACTAAACCACGCAGGGGAGACGGCATTGGCGTCTAAGCCAAGGAACAGCGGACTGCTGCCAGAAAGCAACAGTACACTGTCCATGTATTCAATGAATGGTTCAATTCCCTCACTGAATTTGCAGTAAATACTACCTAAGAGAATCTTCCCAAAATTTCCCTCAACACTAACACATACACCACACTCATTGGAAAACACATCCATGCATACCACATTCACATCATTAATTATAACAGCAGCATTGCATCTGGTGTCGAGAAACACCCGCATATCGGCGGGCAACCCTCTTACACATCCCCCTGATGTGTAAGGTTCCTGAACCAATGCAATACTGCTGCCAGATCCACGCAATTCCTTACCTAATTCGACCATTACACTAAAGGATCCCTGACAATTTTGTTGGAGAAACCTAAACATCCTAATGCCTAGAATTTATCCTCGCGACTACTGCAGCATAAACGGGGCAAGCTGGAGACATCATAAGATGCTCCGAAGGTCTACCTCTAAATGCACAGTCACGGCAATTCAATGCATTGATGCATTGACGAGCCCTGTGCCCTGACTTCCCGCATCTCCTGCAAATATCCTCCTTTGCCCTACACTCTGATACCCTATGATCCAATCCTAAGCATCGGAAGCAGCTGTTCACTACTTGAAATTCGCGAACACGGAAGGAGAAATGCTTAATGTAACAACGTTCCCTATCCAGCAAACACTGCATTGCCTGATGACTTCCCTCTAAAATAACGCTTACTGTTCCTTCAGTAGCAGTCCATGGTTTGCCTACCAACCTAACCTCCTTTTGGAATTCCTGACTTGACATTTTGTCCGCAAAGTTAAGTTCAAACAGATCTCTCATGAATTCTTCATGTGAGATCCTTGACTCCACCCTCTGCACTACTACCCTAGGACCTAATTTCTCGTTCGATCTAACCGATAAACCCAACTCATCGAACTTCTTGTTGGCAATTATCTTATCCCTTTCTCCCGTTGTGGGAGTACGGATAACGACGCCACCTCCCTTGATAGGCCTTACCTCATGAACCCTAACACCGAGAGTAGGCCAAACCGAGTTAACTACTTTTTTGACGATATCCGTAGTTGATTCGTCCGGCTTGGTGCTCTTAACAACCACCGACCACGTATCAACCGGTTTTTTAACCGGTACAGTAGCCGTTGGTGTCCCCACCAAACCAGGCGCAACAACAGAGGAGGCAACACGCGGAATTTCGACATATGGTTTACCTACGGTCTTTAGTACGTCAATCCGTCCTCTTAATCTTTCATTAGAACCCTGCAGTTTGTAAATTAACCCCTCTAGTTCTCCTACTACTTCTAGTATTTCCCGCCCTGTAGCAGGTTCAACCTTCCCATCAGCAATTACGCTGTTGAGAAGTCTGCTTTTTAACCTTTTAACCGTCCGTATTGTCCAGTCCGTGCTATCCACCTCCCCTCCCTCATACCTTTTTTCAGCAGCAGCGTGGTCATCAGCAGCAACAGCAGCAGCACCAACATCAGCAGTCGCAGACACGTCCTCCAAGTTTCCGTCTATTGATCCGCTCGTCCGCTCCAGCTCCTTTTTTTTCCTCCTCTCAGCCTTCTTCCTCCTCTTGGCCTCCTTGTTTGATGATGGGCTCGGGGGGGCGACCATTTCAACAACCTGCTTTTTAACTGCAGGCATAACCGATTCTTCAGAAGAATCGGATGCCTCATCCAGCCTTTCAGCCCTCTTAGATCGCTTCATGATAGAAGGATCTCCAGCAACAACACACACACACACAGAACAGACGCGGCTTATCGCGAGCAATAAACCGTACCGATACAAATAACGCAATCAAAATCGGAATTCCCAGATAATCGCAATCAACAGCACACTTAACGTGCACGGATAATCAAGATCTTCCGAGAACTCGATAATTATTGCTTTATTTTTCGCGTTTGCACTGAAAAGTGCACGTAGACCCGTAATTACGGGAAAAACCCAACACAAGGATGCGCGAGTAATTCAACCGTAATTTGGTTCGACCGATAACAAGCGAAGCAAGCGAAGCACACACAAAACGGAATATGCGATAACGCTAAGAAAGAGCGCAAAGCAACACACCGATAAAAATCACGCAAAAAAGAGACCGACGAAAACGCACAAAACGCAACGCCGATAAAAGGTTCGCACAAAAGAAACCACGTAAAAATCGCTTCGAAAAATTCGTAGACACCGAAAAATATAAAATTTTAGCGGAGCAACACAACCGTTCGAGATGAATGTCACAGAATGACTAGTAGATAGGGACAGATTCCTGTCGGTGCTTTACGTGAACACCTGCCGTGAAGGCTTAAGTTCACGGTGGGCCATCCCACACGGGGTCAATTTAAGCGTCGACCGGCGCCCATCGGATGAGCACGAAGTGCCATCTCCAGTACCAGATCTAAAGCCATGCGTAAGGACATGAGCTTACTCCTTGGTAGGGAGTCGAGGCCTATCTACACCTCTTGAGTTGAAAATACAACCCTATGTCTCCCGCGAATTTGGGAACAACCACAACCACCGCGATGCTCCCACTAGGGGGCCTACCTCAATAGACAGGAGTGGCTGGATAGCATGAAAGCTATTCCAACCACTGGGCACCCTGTCTCCCGCGGTACCAGAATATAGCTTCTGGTCAAGCTTTGGCAACCGTGAAGGTCACTTCCAGTTGGGTTCCATACAACCCCGGACTGGAGGCCTAAGAATGAGGGAAGTGGGGAGGGGGAGGAAATAGGAATTGGGAGGGGTGGAGCTGAAACGAAGAAGAGGGGGACAAAAATAGTGGCGGAGCGTTTCAGCTCAAGAAATCCAAAATCCTACAAATTCCAATCCAGAAATTCGAAGATCAAAAATTTTAAAATTGAGATTTTAAAAATTTTGAAATTCAAAACTCAAGATTCGAAATTCCCAAGACTTTGAATCCACAAAACACACAAACACACAGAAAACACAGAACAACCTAATTACTCCTAATTATTCTACGCCTATCGAAAACAATCTTGGCAAATCTACTCAAGCTGTGGACGTTCGAGATAGAAGAAAATACCTCGCTCACGTCACAGCCGTCATTGTTGAAAACAATACCCATCGAATCTAGGTCCCTAAGATCAGAATAAGATGGGCACACGCACAGAACATGTACCCAATCTTCAGACGGAGAACCGCAATGACACCCGGCGTTTTCGCTTAAACCCCTTTGGTGCAAAAACGCATTGAACGAGCCATGCCCCGTTAGAAAATATCCTAAGCTAAGGCCAAAACTTAGCTCAGGATTAGCGCCCATGAAACCAACGTCCCTCAGAAATTTGTAAGTAACTCTTCCGTTTACAGATGCGTCCCATCTAGATTGCCATCTAGACATGACACAATCTCTCAGAAGAGCCTTACACCTAATGAACGACAATCCTTCAAGATCCCTATGAGAAAACCAATCAAAATCTCTAACATCCATTCCCCTTTTGATATTGAAAGCCACACCCCGACGTATGACTTCCAAATCAAGTGGGGGTACTCCCAGTAATACCTGCATGGCTTCCGTAGAAACCGTGCGGCACACCGGCAAGCACCCCATAATCGCCTTTCTCTGACATTTCAGAATCCGATTACGGCCTGCTACAGTCATAACCGTTTCGTACCATACCGACGCCCCAAAAGTTGCACAAGCAACAAATAAGCCGTCATATATGATACGGACAGCACGCCTGCTGAGACCCCAATCAGATCTGAGAATGCGCCTAACCTGACCAACCACACTACACATTCGCTCATTCATACGTGTCAAATGAGGCAGGAACTTCATGCGCTCGCCCATGGTAATTCCCAGATATTTGACTTCTGTCACATACCTAAGACTCACCCCGTTCAAACGCACCGTAGGAGGCCGCCTGACTGACAGGTTACCTTTGAGTAACATGGTGACAGACTTCTCCTCAGACACTCCCACCCCCACACGCATGCCCCAATCATGCACCATTGGCATCACCAGCTCAGCCTTTCTCTCAAGTTCAGCGCGAGACTGACTTTCCAGAAGGATAAGCAGATCATCTGCGTAGGCACAACATTTGCAGTGCGCGGTTAGCTGCTGCAACAGTGGATCCATCATAATGTTCCATATAAATGGACCACAGATAGATCCCTGTGGGCAGCCACGCACTACATCAACACACACACTATCACACACACCAGTAACCCTAGCTTTTCTGTCAGAGAAATAACTTTTCCACAAGTTAATTTCTTGACAGCCAACTTCCCTCAGTCTATCGAAAACTCTATCCCAGCTCAAATAATCAAAAGCACCTTTAAAATCAATAAAGATGCCTAAGATATATTTTGAGCTGCTTTCCCTAACAGAATTTTTAACGAAAGCCCAAGCATCTTCTACTCCTTTTCCTTTTCTAAAACCAAACTGAACAGGCGACATTGGAACAGTCATGTCACCCAAAAGCCTTTCCACCATTATCCTTTCCAGCACTTTTCCAAGCACTGGAAGTAAACAGATACCACGATATGAACGAGGATTACTCCTCACCCTATCGGGAGATTTCAGAAGGACCATAACTCTGGCCTCCTTCCATCCATGAGGGAAATAGCTTCGCCGCACGCAGCTTCGATACAAGGAAACCAAATATTCAGGATTAACCTTCCAGATGGTTTTCACCATCTCTCCAGTTATTCCGTCAAAACCTGGCGACCTTTTGGATCGAATGAGTGATACAGCATGCTCCAATTCGCTTCGATTAACGTCGGACGGAACGGACAAATTTTGAACATTATCTGCCGTGAAGGCCCTATCAGCTGATGCTCTCGGAAAGAATTCATTAAGCAAGGCGCTTATACAATCTTTCCAACTAAAAACTAAATCATCACCTACACGTAAACAATTGATCTCACTCCTGTTAGAATTCCTACAAATCCTATACACTTGGCCCCATGGATCATCCCTATTGTTAGAAACAAACCTTTTCCAATCATTCTCCTTTACTTGCAGAATCATTTTCTTGTATTCTGCTAAGCAATGCCTGAATGCAGTGACAGTTTGAGCTAAATTATCGGCGTTAGACATGCGAGCGCGTTGGAATTTCTTCCTCAGCTTTCTCAATGCCCTTCGCTTCAAGGTTAGCTCGCGCGTCCACCATTTCACTCTTTTTCGATTTACCTTGCGGCTTCTCTCAAAGAGATCGTCGTTTACGCGCCACACACACTCATTCAGAAACTCGATTTGCTGATCAGAATTCAAGAGCTCAAATTCATGCAGCGACATGGAAGTGAGCGCTGCACTTATATGAGCACCATAAATGTTCCAATTAGCTCCTCGAGTGCACCATCGCTTAACATCTACATTTTCCCTAGCGACAGTTTCCCTAGAGATATCGACCTGGATGTAATTATGGTCACTAACCCCTTCAGTGACCATCCAACTACAGTGAAACGCCCTAAAAGCAGCCTCATTTGCAAGAGTGACATCGATATCACTCTTGCCCCGACCTACCGCTTCAAACGTATACACGTCGCTTGGCTCGTTTAGTATGTGAACGCTATTGGCGATCACCCAATCGCTGAGCAGCTCACCCCGCTGTCGGCTTCGATTCTCAGACGTACGTCCGGTCATCTTGCTGAACCACAAAGGTGATACTGCGTTCGCGTCGATGCCAAGGAATAGAGGGCTGCTGCCAGAAAGCAACAGCACCCTATCCATGTACTGTATGAAGGGCTCAATTTCGTCGCTATACTTGCAGTATAAGCTGGCGAAGAAAATTTTCCCATACTTCCCTTCTACACAAATACAAACACCAAGCGGGTCTGAATCAACTAGCATGCAATCTACACTTACATCATTAACTATAACTGCAGCATTGCCTCTTGAATCCAGGAAGGTCCGCATACCAGCGGGCAAACCCTTCACATGGCCAAACGAAACGTATGGCTCCTGGATAAGTGCAATGCTGCAACCCAAATTGGCAAGTTTTACACCTAAATCAACCATAACAGAATAAGAACCCTGACAATTTTGTTGAGAAATCCTAACCATATTAATTCCTAACTGACGCCCTAGCTACAGCAGCAGAATAAATAGGACACTCATGTGACATCATATGATGTCCAGAATTTTTGCCTTTAAGCGCACAATTCCTGCAGTTAGCCGGATTTGTACACTTATTGGCACGATGGCCTTCCTGGCCACATTTCCGACATACTTCCCTCTCGAGCTTACACTCGGTAACCCTATGGTTCAGACTCAGACACCTAAAACAACCTAAGATCAGCTTATACGCTCGTACACGGAAGCAATTCCATCCAATGTAACAGCGACCAGCCTTCAGGAGTGCATCCATGGCAACGCCACAGCCCTCCAAAACGACATTCACTGTTCCATCTCCGCAATTCCATGGCCGAGTGACAAGCTTTACACCCTTTTTGAAATCGTCAAAACTCATTTCCTCTTTCAGATTAAGCTCAAATATATCCTTCATAAAATTATCTACACTAATGTTAGTATGAACTCCTTGCACAACTATCCTAGGCCCTGGCTTCTTATTAACAGCTACACTTAAACCTACTTCCTGGAATTTGTCACACTTTGCTATTTGATCCTGTTCAGGAACAGACAGCGTGCGTATAATGGCACCACCGCTTCGTAAAGGCCTAATTTCCCTAACTCTAACTCCAAGTGAGGGGGCAACCTGATCAATTATCTTCTTAACTATCTTGTCAGATGATTCCTCCGATTCATTGCTTTTGACTACTAGCGACCAAGTAGGGACTGGTGCTTTAGCCAAGAGCTGTTTTTCCGCTGACACAGGTGCCCTGACTGCTTTGGCGGCAATATCCGCAAAACTCAAAGCTTTTGTCGACTTTTTCGTTTTACCCATTTCGACCCAACCTGTTTCTTTCCTGAGGTCAACACATTCGGACGGACATTTAGGACCCAATTTCTCAAGGATAGCTATCCTACCTTTCAAACCCTCATTTTCGGCTACAAATTTTAAAATTATTTTTTCATATTCTCCTGTCGTATTTATAACCCTCTTTGCTAATTCAGGATCAACAGAACCTTTCTCAAAAATTACCCCCAATAAATCTGACGCTAATCCTTTAAGTTCCCTAACTAAAACTGATACATCTACCTTATCGCTAGAAGTAGTGGGATTCAGCGGACTCACCCCGTCAATTTTTGCTCCAGCATCAGCGGAGCTGACGATTTTGACAGCCGAAGCACTATCCATTTCCAGGTCGGCAGATTCAGTAACGGTCGCCTTCTTGCTCTTCTTCTTCTTCTTCTTGACCTTAGTCTGCAACTCGACGTCGGAGTCCATTACCTCCATATCGTCAATCGTCTGGGCGTCAGGAGGAGATCGTTTCGACGCTTTTGGAGCCGGCTTTTCCAATTCGGAAGAGGAATCATCCTTCAACCCTACAAAAGGCGCCTTCCTTCTGGACGGCATAGTAATCAACCCGCGCAAGTGATCCCTTAGGAATTTTCCACTAGGGGTGGAAAGATTGGTGAGCGAGAATTCGCGACAACGAGACCGCGATATTGTCTTTGATCGCTCCGATGCCAGCTTAATTGGCCTTAATTAAGCTCAGCAGATTCCGCAGACCAATCAACAATTCACCGAACCGAGCACTAATTTTCACTAATTATCAAGCACTAATTATCACTAATAATTTTATGGCACTTTTGATTGTTCGCTTTTGCACTGAAAAGTGCACGTAAATCCCTAATTACGGGAAAAACCAGCTCACCGCGAAGCGCGCTGGTAATTATACCGTAGCTTGGGACGACCGACAAAAGCAAACACACGCACAAAGAAGAATTCGCGATGACGCTACGAATGAGCGCAAAGCAACACAACGATGAAGGTCGCACAAAACGGAAACCGACGAACACGCACAAAACGGAACGCCGATAAAGGTCTGCACGAAGAAGAAACGCAAAATATAAAAATAATCGCAAGAAATCGCTTCGAACAATATTGTTAGCACCGAAAAAAAATAGATTTTCACCGGAGCAAACACGACCGTATTGATCAACTGTCACAAAGAGACTGAGTAGATAGGGACAGAGTGAATCTCGTTAATCCATTCATGCGCGTCACTAATTAGATGACGAGGCATTTGGCTACCTTAAGAGAGTCATAGTTACTCCCGCCGTTGACCCGCGCTTACTTGAATTTCTTCACGTTGACATTCAGAGCACTGGGCAGAAATCACATTGTGTCATCACCCGCTGGGGCCATCACAATGCTTTGTTTTAATTAGACAGTCGGATTCACCAAGTCCGTGCCAGTTCTGAATTGATTGTTAATTGATAATCGTTATAATTTAAAAGGAATACATCTTGCGATAGTTCCTTAAAAATTTTAGCAAGAAAGTTCCACAATTGGTTAAGTAAGCTACTATCCGGGGAACAAGATCCAAAGATCTTTATTTATCCAGAACGAGTACATAAACCATGTTATTGCTTCCCAATCAAGCCCGACTATCTCAATCTTCAGAGCCAATCCTTATCCCGAAGTTACGGATCTAATTTGCCGACTTCCCTTACCTACATTATTCTATCGACTAGAGACTCTTCACCTTGGAGACCAGCTGCGGATATCGGTACGGCCTGTTGAGAAGTTTGCGTGACCCCACCATAAATTTTCAAGGTCCGAGGAGAAAATATCGACACAACAGTAAATGTCATGCTCTTCTAGTCCATCTACCATATCTCTCTTCGAAAGACTTCCATGGTAGTACGACTATAAAACAGAAAAGAAAACTCTTCCGATACCTCTCGACGGCTTCTTTATGGTCGTTTCTGTTGCCAGGATGAGCATAAAGCCCATTTTTAATAACAAACGGATACTCAACAGGTTACGGAATTGGAACCGTATTCCCTTTCGTTCAAATATAATCAAGTGTTTAAATCTTAAATATATATACATATATATATATATATATTTTTTCATTATAACTTGAAAATTTTCAGCTTTCGCCTTGAACTTAGGACCGACTAACTCGTGATCAACCACTGTTCACACGAAACCCTTCTCCACTTCAGTCCTCCAAGGTCTCATTCGATTATTTGCTACTACCACCAAGATCTGTACCAATGGCGGCTCCATGCAGGCTCACGCCAAACACTTCTAAGCACACCATTGTACCCTCCTACTCACTAAAGTTTCAAAATTTATAATTCAATCGAAATTGAATATAAATCATTTACTTTAGCGGTAATGTATAGGTATACAACTTAAGCGCCATCCATTTTAAGGGCTAGTTGCTTCGGCATGTGAGTTGTTACACACTCCTTAGCGGATTACGACTTCCATGTCCACCGTCATGCTGTTTTTAGCAACTAACGCCTTTCATGGTATCTGCATGAGTTGTTAATTTGGGCACCGTAACATAACGTTTGGTTCATCCCACAGCGCCAGTTCTGCTTACCAAAAGTGGCCCACTGGGCGCAATATATCATAGCCTCTACCTTCATATCAAGAAAGGTGAGGTTCTTACCCATTTAAAGTTTGAGAATAGGTTAAGATCGTTTCGATCCTAAGGCCTCTAATCATTCGCTTTACCAGATAGGAATATTTTATATAATAATTAAATGCACCAGCTATCCTGAGAGAAACTTCGGAGGGAACCAGCTACTAGATGGTTCGATGAGTCTTACGCAGCTATACTCAATTCTGACAATCGATTTGCACGTCAGAACTGTTTCGGTCTTCCATCAGGGTTTCCCCTGACTTCAACCTGATCAAGTATAGATCACCATCTTTCGGGTCACAGCATAAATGCTGAAGGTACGCTCTAGTTAGAGGTATAAATAATATAAATATTATTATACATAACTGTATAGAACGCCCCGGGATTGAATTATTAATCTATAAATAGATTAAAAACTAATCCCATTTAAATAACATTTAAGTTAATTATGCCTTTGGGTTTAATAAACATAAATCCCAATGACTTGCACATATGTTAGACTCCTTGGTCCGTGTTTCAAGACGGGTCCCGAAGGTATCCTGAATCTATCGCATTGTTAATCGTATGAGTGCATGTAAAATATGCATAAGTAAATAAATACTCATGCCATTACAAAATTCATTAATGAATTTAAGCACTATACATATTATTCCAACTATCAACACTTTATCAAATCATAAGAATTTATTCGACATTAATACACAAAACAGTATATTAATTTGAATAAACATTAATCTTAATGATTCTATGATAAATATATATTTGTGTTAATAGATTACAATGTCCAAATATAGAAAAAATGCACACTATTCATATAATATGTTTAAAATATTATATTCATAATGTTGTATTTTCTATAATGGATATTCAGGTTCATCGGGCTTAACCTCTAAGCAGTTTCACGTACTATTTAACTCTCTATTCAGAGTTCTTTTCAACTTTCCCTCACGGTACTTGTTTACTATCGGTCTCATGGTTATATTTAGCTTTAGATGGAGTTTACCACCCACTTAGTGCTGCACTATCAAGCAACACGACTCTTTGGAATCATCTTCCAGTAATCATTAACGTTATACGGGCCTAGCACCCTCTATGGGTAAATGGCCTCATTTAAGAAGGACTTAAACCGTTAATTTCTCATACTAGATTATAGATGTTCCATACACTGCATCTCATATTTGTCCCAAAGACAAAATGACTTAGTGATGAACTGTTTTCTTTTCGCTCGCCGCTACTAAGAAAATCCTTGTTAGTTTCTTTTCCTCCCCTAATTAATATGCTTAAATTCAGGGGGTAGTCCCATATGAGTTGAGGTTGTATAAGAATTATTTTCCTATATAGGAAACATTTTAAACCTTCAGAATTAATAATTCATTATAATTGTATTGTTATATATAAATAAGAGGCAATTCTAGAAAAAAATTTATTTCTTTATGCTAGACATTCCTCAATATTTATATAAACTTATAAATATCAATCTGAGGTTAATTATTCATATATATTATGGATAAAAAATATATAAAAAATTTTATCCAATAATATAACATGTGCTTAAAGCATTCTTATTAAAATTATTAATAATAATAATAATAATTTTTTAATAAGAAACCAAGCAACTTCATTTATATATTCTTACAACCCTCAACCATATGTAGTCCAAGCAGTACATTTAAAATTAATTAAAGTACATGATAGCATGGACTGCGATATGCGTTCAAAATATCGATGTTCATGTGTCCTGCAGTTCACACGATGACGCACAGTTTGCTGCGTTCTTCATCGACCCATGAGCCAAGTGATCCACCGCTTAGAGTTTTAACAATTGAAAAAATCCATTTCATATATAAATGAAATGTGTCACAAATATTTTTTGAAAGGTAAGGATTGTATAAATCCCCCTTTCAATATATGTACTATATATTGATTAAATATTGCCCATTGCGAATGTCTTAGTTTATATATATATTTATTATATATATAAACATTAACTTATAGAAAATTAAAAATTTTCCTAAGTGCAATTTACTCAATATTCAATATATGTACTAAATTGATTAAACATTGCTCATTGCGAATGTCTTAGTTTATATATATATTTATTATATATATAAACATTAACTTATAGAAAATTAAAAATTTTCCTAAGTGCAATTTACTCAATGTTGAATATGTTCTACATATTGATTAAACATTGCTCATTGCGAATGTCTTAGTTTATATATATATATTTATTATATATATAAACATTAACTTATAGAAAATTGAAAATTTTCCTAAGTGCAATTTACTCAATGTTCTTCAATATGTTCTCTATATATCTTAACTTTCCCTTGCGGTACTCGTTATTATTAGCCGTATATTATTTACGGCATTTAAGTATCAAATGTTCCATATGTCCGAACTTTCCCTTACGGTACTTGT
>CAWZZZ010000080.1:22500-30000 GCA_963966595.1 Physocephala rufipes
ATATCATGGATATTTATTTCATTTTATTTATTCATCTAAGCTAAGTAATTCTCAGCTTAGATCTAGAAACTATGAACGTAGAAGTAAAACGGCATCTGCCAATCTTACTTATATAGTAATCTGACACCTCTGTAACATATTTTTGTTCATATATATTGCGCAATTTGCTCATATAGCAAATTTTCTTGTATTGCCATTTTTCATTTAATATAGTGAATTTATTATCACTAATTATATGTATATATTTTTATATATATATATATGTATGTATGTATATATTTATATATACAACAATCTTCATTACATGAAGATTTTTTTGAAATCATGACTTTTATCATGATTTTATGTTTATTGTTGGTTGATTAACATCATTGGTAACATTGCTATGCAAGACCAATTGAATATTCGTACTTTGAATATTCTTCATTTCCAACCTTCATTTCATTTCATTTCGTTCGAACATTCGAACCATGCTCTGTTCCCTTATAAAGGTTGTGACGAATACACGCGGCAAATAATTCACTTTATTAATTCATCTATACCAAGCAATTCTCTGCTTAGATTTAGAAACTATAAAGGTAGAAGTAAAATGGCATCAGCCAATCTTACTTATATATACATCAATACGGACGTATAATTTCAATTATAGATTGCTCATAGAGCAAATTATCTTGTATCGCCATTTCGTTGTCACTCGAATCTCATACAATCATCATTTAATATAGTGAATTTATTATCACTATTTATAAGAATATTTATATATACGACTATATATAATATTGCCCATTCGTAATCAATCGTATATCTCTTATTATATTGGATAACATTCCATTTGCAAATCATATCAAAATCATTAGTACCTTCTTCAAATAAAGGCTTTTGAAATCATGACTTCTTCTATCACGATTTTGTGCTTACTGTTGGTTGATTAACAACATTATTGGTAACATATTGCTATGCAAGACCAATCGAATATTCATACCTTGAATATTCAACATCGTTTTCCAACCATCTTTTTCATTCATTTACCATGCTCTGTTCCCTTATAAAGGTTTTTAAACCAGCACCCGGGGAAAGATGTTTTGTTCGAAGTTTATTCAAACAAAATTTAATATAGTAAATTATTGTCACTGTTTATATGCATATTTACATATACGACAATATATATAACATTGTACATGCACCTCCAATCGCATTTTATTATATTGAAAATAATCAATTTTCAACATATATCAATCATTATAACTTCGCATGAAGCTTTTTGAAATCATGACTTTTAATCATAATTTTATGCTTATTGGTGTTCATTAATATCATTGGTAACATTGCTTTGCAACACCAATTGAATATTCGTACTTTGAATATTCTTCATTTCCCATCCATCTTCTTCATTCATTCACCACCCTATGTTCTCTTATAAAGGTTGTGACAAATGCACGCAACGAAAACCTTTTTTGGTCAAATTTATTCCAAATTTGATACAAACACTATTTAATATAGTGAATTAATATTCACTATTTATATATACGACAATATTTAACATCGTACACGCACCTCCAATCGTATTTTATTATATTGAAAACGTTCAATTTGCAACTTATATCAATCATTATACCTTCACATGAAGATATTTGAAATCATGACTTTTAATCATAATTTTATGCTTATTGGTGTTCATTAATATCATTGGTAACATTGCTTTGCAACACCAATTGAATATTCGTACTTTGAATATTCTTCATTTTCCAACCATCTTTCGCATTCATATATTTACCATGCGCTCTATTCCCTTATACAAGCATTATTTAATATAGTGAATTATTATTCACTATTTATATATACGACAATATTTAACATCGTACATGCACCTCCAATCGTATTTTATTATATTGAAAACGTTCAATTTGCAACTTATATCAATCATTATACCTTCACATGAAGATATTTGAAATCATGACTTTTGTCATAATTTTATGCTTATTGGTGTTCATTAATATCATTGGTAACATTGCTTTGCAACACCAATTGAATATTCGTACTTTGAATATTCTTCATTTCCCATCCATCTTCTTCATTCATTCATTCACCACCCTATGTTCTCTTATAAAGGTTGTGACAAATGCACGCAACGAAAACCTTTTTTGGTCAAATTTATTCCAAATTTGATACAAACACTATTTAATATAGTGAATTAATATTCACTATTTATATATACGACAATATTTAACATCGTACATGCACCTCCAACCGTATTTTATTATATTGAAAACGTTCAATTTGCAACTTATATCAATCATTATACCTTCACATGAAGATATTTGAAATCATGACTTTTGTCATAATTTTATGCTTATTGGTGTTCATTAATATCATTGGTAACATTGCTTTGCAACACCAATTGAATATTCGTACTTTGAATATTCTTCATTTTCCAACCATCTTTCGCATTCATATATTTACCATGCGCTCTATTCCCTTATACAAGCATTATTTAATATAGTGAATTATTATTCACTATTTATATCTATATTTATATATACGATAATATTTAACATCGTACATGCACCTCCAATCGTATTTTATTATATTGAAAACGTTCAATTTGCAACTTATATCAATCATTATACCTTCACATGAAGATATTTGAAATCATGACTTTTGTCATAATTTTATGCTTATTGGTGTTCATTAATATCATTGGTAACATTTCTTTGCAACACCAATCGAATATTCGTACTTTGAATATTCTTCATTTTCCAACCATCTTTCGCATTCATATATTTACCATGCGCTCTATTCCCTTATACAAGCATTATTTAATATAGTGAATTATTATTCACTATTTATATCTATATTTATATATACGATAATATTTAACATCGTACATGCACCTCCAATCGAATTTTATTACATTGAAAACGTTCAATTTGCAACTTATATCAATCATTATACCTTCACATGAAGATATTTGAAATCATGACTTTTGTCATAATTTTATGCTTATTGGTGTTCATTAATATCATTGGTAACATTGCTTTGCAACACCAATCGAATATTCGTACTTTGAATATTCTTCACTTCGCACCCAATTTTTCATTTAAAACGACATGCTCTATCCTCTTATATATGTTGTGACAAATACACGCCGCAAAAACCTTATGGGTCAAATTTAAACTGACACGCCGCAAAAACTTTTTATAGTCAAAATGTATAAAAAAAAATGATAGAATAATTCTACATATAATTTAAAAAAACAAATCAACAATGAAACAAGATAACAAAGATCGATAATGAAATCGATCTATCTAGGCATCATCTTATTTCATCATAATTGTTTATTTAAATCATACGTAGAAAAATCCTATCATTTCTCTTCTACATACTATGAACGCAATAACAATTATAACTATATATTGCTTGCGTATATACTAGGATATCTCTTTGTTGAATATGAAACGATCAATTTCAAGAAATCAATCGAATCAGACAATTCATCATATGTTGTCAATTTATTAAAATTCAAAGATATTTTGAATTTAATATTATAAATGTAAATATGTACATTCAAGTAATATATACATTATATTATATGAACGCAATAGCAATTATAACCATTATTTTGCTTGCGTATATGTTAAGATATTTCTTTGTTGAATATGAAACGATCAATTTAATGAAATCAATCGAATCTGAAAATTCATCATATGTTGTCAATTTATTAAAATTCAAAGATATTTTGAATTTCATATTATAAATGTAATATATATATATATATATATACATATATGTAATATATACATTATATTGTATTATATGAACGCAATAGCAATTATAACCATATTGCTTGCGTGTATATATATTAAGATATTTCTTTGTTGAACATGAAACGATCAATTTCAAGAAATCAATCGAATCAGAAAATTCAACTTATATACGATGATTCATATTAAAACGAATCATCAAGCAAAGGATGAGCTTCAGTGGATCGCAGTATGGCAGCTGCTCTACCACTTACAACACCTTGCCCGTTACAAAAGTCGTTTACAATTGATTCTAGGCATTGTCATTGTATTAAATAATGTTTTAATATGTAACTAGCGCGGCACCCAGGTGATAATTAATCCTCCCGGATTTGCTATGTTACAAATAACATTGGCATCATATATTCATTATCGTTTATAAATAAATATAAACTTTAAATGATTTAGAAGCCATACAATGCAATTGCCCCATTTTTATCATTGCAGTCCAGCACGGATACGACCTTAGAGGCGTTCAGGCATAATCCAACGGACGTAGCGTCATACCACTGTTCGCTCGAACAAGTATTGTGCCATTGGTCCGTACCTGCGGTTCCTCTCGTACTACGCAGGAATGCTGTCGCAACAAATTTGTCATTAGTAGGATAAAACTAACCTGTCTCACGACGGTCTAAACCCAGCTCACGTTCCCTTGCATGGGTGAACAATCCAACGCTTGGTGAATTTTGCTTCACAATGATAGGAAGAGCCGACATCGAAGGATCAAAAAGCGACGTCGCTATGAACGCTTGGCCGCCACAAGCCAGTTATCCCTATGGTAACTTTTCTGACACCTCTTGTTAAAAACTCTTTAAACCAAAAGGATCGATAGGCCGAGCTTTAGCTGTCTCTGTGTGTACTGAACACCGAGATCAAGTCAGCATTTGCCCTTTTGCTCTATGTGTGGTTTCTGTCCGCACTGAGCTGGCCTTGGGACACCTCCGTTATTATTTGAGAGATGTACCGCCCCAGTCAAACTCCCCACCTGGCAATGTCCTTGAATTGGATCATACCTGAGTGCTGGAGTTATACCAAATCTCAATTATAATTATAACATCGATAAGATGATATATTTTATTAAAATCTGTTTGCAATTATATAACAAACTCTTGATATTTTGATCAAGAAACTTGCATCAAGACCAAATACCATAAGATATATAAATATATCCGTATAATGGCTAGGAAATGATACATGCTCCATTTAATCAAGTAAGTAAGGAAACAATAAGAGTAGTGGTATTTCATTGGCGATATATGAATAAATTCATAAATCTCCCACTTATGCTACACCTCTTATGTCTCCTTACACTGCCAGACTAGAGTCAAGCTCAAAAGGGTCTTCTTTCCCCGCTAATTATTCCAAGCCCGTTCCCTTGGCTGTGGTTTCGCTAGATAGTAGATAGGGACAGATTCCACTATATGTTTAACCTGAGCACCTGCCGTGTTGGCTTAATCTCAGGGCGGGCCATCCCGCACGGGGTTGCAAGTGCGAACTTTGTGAACGCACCTTTTTTCACTATATGGCGACAACCAACGCCCACTGCCTCCGGGTTACCAAGCCGTGGCATATTGTACCTTTGGAGGCCATATGCATGGTATGGACACTCCATAGTAGATAGGGACAGAGTGAATCTCGTTAATCCATTCATGCGCGTCACTAATTAGATGACGAGGCATTTGGCTACCTTAAGAGAGTCATAGTTACTCCCGCCGTTGACCCGCGCTTACTTGAATTTCTTCACGTTGACATTCAGAGCACTGGGCAGAAATCACATTGTGTCATCACCCGCTGGGGCCATCACAATGCTTTGTTTTAATTAGACAGTCGGATTCACCAAGTCCGTGCCAGTTCTGAATTGATTGTTAATTGATAATCGTTATAATTTAAAAGGAATACATCTTGCGATAGTTCCTTAAAAATTTTAGCAAGAAAGTTCCACAATTGGTTAAGTAAGCTACTATCCGGGGAACAAGATCCAAAGATCTTTATTTATCCAGAACGAGTACATAAACCATGTTATTGCTTCCCAATCAAGCCCGACTATCTCAATCTTCAGAGCCAATCCTTATCCCGAAGTTACGGATCTAATTTGCCGACTTCCCTTACCTACATTATTCTATCGACTAGAGACTCTTCACCTTGGAGACCAGCTGCGGATATCGGTACGGCCTGTTGAGAAGTTTGCGTGACCCCACCATAAATTTTCAAGGTCCGAGGAGAAAATATCGACACAACAGTAAATGTCATGCTCTTCTAGTCCATCTACCATATCTCTCTTCGAAAGACTTCCATGGTAGTACGACTATAAAACAGAAAAGAAAACTCTTCCGATACCTCTCGACGGCTTCTTTATGGTCGTTTCTGTTGCCAGGATGAGCATAAAGCCCATTTTTAATAACAAACGGATACTCAACAGGTTACGGAATTGGAACCGTATTCCCTTTCGTTCAAATATAATCAAGTGTTTAAATCTTAAATATATATACATATATATATATATATATTTTTTCATTATAACTTGAAAATTTTCAAGTTTTCGCCTTGAACTTAGGACCGACTAACTCGTGATCAACCACTGTTCACACGAAACCCTTCTCCACTTCAGTCCTCCAAGGTCTCATTCGATTATTTGCTACTACCACCAAGATCTGTACCAATGGCGGCTCCATGCAGGCTCACGCCAAACACTTCTAAGCACACCATTGTACCCTCCTACTCACTAAAGTTTCAAAATTTATAATTCAATCGAAATTGAATATAAATCATTTACTTTAGCGGTAATGTATAGGTATACAACTTAAGCGCCATCCATTTTAAGGGCTAGTTGCTTCGGCATGTGAGTTGTTACACACTCCTTAGCGGATTACGACTTCCATGTCCACCGTCATGCTGTTTTTAGCAACTAACGCCTTTCATGGTATCTGCATGAGTTGTTAATTTGGGCACCGTAACATAACGTTTGGTTCATCCCACAGCGCCAGTTCTGCTTACCAAAAGTGGCCCACTGGGCGCAATATATCATAGCCTCTACCTTCATATCAAGAAAGGTGAGGTTCTTACCCATTTAAAGTTTGAGAATAGGTTAAGATCGTTTCGATCCTAAGGCCTCTAATCATTCGCTTTACCAGATAGGAATATTTTATATAATAATTAAATGCACCAGCTATCCTGAGAGAAACTTCGGAGGGAACCAGCTACTAGATGGTTCGATGAGTCTTACGCAGCTATACTCAATTCTGACAATCGATTTGCACGTCAGAACTGTTTCGGTCTTCCATCAGGGTTTCCCCTGACTTCAACCTGATCAAGTATAGATCACCATCTTTCGGGTCACAGCATAAATGCTGAAGGTACGCTCTAGTTAGAGGTATAAATAATATAAATATTATTATACATAACTGTATAGAACGCCCCGGGATTGAATTATTAATCTATAAATAGATTAAAAACTAATCCCATTTAAATAACATTTAAGTTAATTATGCCTTTGGGTTTAATAAACATAAATCCCAATGACTTGCACATATGTTAGACTCCTTGGTCCGTGTTTCAAGACGGGTCCCGAAGGTATCCTGAATCTATCGCATTGTTAATCGTATGAGTGCATGTAAAATATGCATAAGTAAATAAATACTCATGCCATTACAAAATTCATTAATGAATTTAAGCACTATACATATTATTCCAACTATCAACA
>CAWZZZ010000080.1:35000-52500 GCA_963966595.1 Physocephala rufipes
ATCACTATTTATAAGAATATTTATATATACGACTATATATAATATTGCCCATTCGTAATCAATCGTATATCTCTTATTATATTGGATAACATTCCATTTGCAAATCATATCAAAATCATTAGTACCTTCTTCAAATAAAGGCTTTTGAAATCATGACTTCTTCTATCACGATTTTGTGCTTACTGTTGGTTGATTAACAACATTATTGGTAACATATTGCTATGCAAGACCAATCGAATATTCATACCTTGAATATTCAACATCGTTTTCCAACCATCTTTTTCATTCATTTACCATGCTCTGTTCCCTTATAAAGGTTTTTAAACCAGCACCCGGGGAAAGATGTTTTGTTCGAAGTTTATTCAAACAAAATTTAATATAGTAAATTATTGTCACTGTTTATATGCATATTTACATATACGACAATATATATAACATTGTACATGCACCTCCAATCGCATTTTATTATATTGAAAATAATCAATTTTCAACATATATCAATCATTATAACTTCGCATGAAGCTTTTTGAAATCATGACTTTTAATCATAATTTTATGCTTATTGGTGTTCATTAATATCATTGGTAACATTGCTTTGCAACACCAATTGAATATTCGTACTTTGAATATTCTTCATTTCCCATCCATCTTCTTCATTCATTCACCACCCTATGTTCTCTTATAAAGGTTGTGACAAATGCACGCAACGAAAACCTTTTTTGGTCAAATTTATTCCAAATTTGATACAAACACTATTTAATATAGTGAATTAATATTCACTATTTATATATACGACAATATTTAACATCGTACACGCACCTCCAATCGTATTTTATTATATTGAAAACGTTCAATTTGCAACTTATATCAATCATTATACCTTCACATGAAGATATTTGAAATCATGACTTTTAATCATAATTTTATGCTTATTGGTGTTCATTAATATCATTGGTAACATTGCTTTGCAACACCAATTGAATATTCGTACTTTGAATATTCTTCATTTTCCAACCATCTTTCGCATTCATATATTTACCATGCGCTCTATTCCCTTATACAAGCATTATTTAATATAGTGAATTATTATTCACTATTTATATATACGACAATATTTAACATCGTACATGCACCTCCAATCGTATTTTATTATATTGAAAACGTTCAATTTGCAACTTATATCAATCATTATACCTTCACATGAAGATATTTGAAATCATGACTTTTGTCATAATTTTATGCTTATTGGTGTTCATTAATATCATTGGTAACATTGCTTTGCAACACCAATTGAATATTCGTACTTTGAATATTCTTCATTTCCCATCCATCTTCTTCATTCATTCATTCACCACCCTATGTTCTCTTATAAAGGTTGTGACAAATGCACGCAACGAAAACCTTTTTTGGTCAAATTTATTCCAAATTTGATACAAACACTATTTAATATAGTGAATTAATATTCACTATTTATATATACGACAATATTTAACATCGTACATGCACCTCCAACCGTATTTTATTATATTGAAAACGTTCAATTTGCAACTTATATCAATCATTATACCTTCACATGAAGATATTTGAAATCATGACTTTTGTCATAATTTTATGCTTATTGGTGTTCATTAATATCATTGGTAACATTGCTTTGCAACACCAATTGAATATTCGTACTTTGAATATTCTTCATTTTCCAACCATCTTTCGCATTCATATATTTACCATGCGCTCTATTCCCTTATACAAGCATTATTTAATATAGTGAATTATTATTCACTATTTATATCTATATTTATATATACGATAATATTTAACATCGTACATGCACCTCCAATCGTATTTTATTATATTGAAAACGTTCAATTTGCAACTTATATCAATCATTATACCTTCACATGAAGATATTTGAAATCATGACTTTTGTCATAATTTTATGCTTATTGGTGTTCATTAATATCATTGGTAACATTTCTTTGCAACACCAATCGAATATTCGTACTTTGAATATTCTTCATTTTCCAACCATCTTTCGCATTCATATATTTACCATGCGCTCTATTCCCTTATACAAGCATTATTTAATATAGTGAATTATTATTCACTATTTATATCTATATTTATATATACGATAATATTTAACATCGTACATGCACCTCCAATCGAATTTTATTACATTGAAAACGTTCAATTTGCAACTTATATCAATCATTATACCTTCACATGAAGATATTTGAAATCATGACTTTTGTCATAATTTTATGCTTATTGGTGTTCATTAATATCATTGGTAACATTGCTTTGCAACACCAATCGAATATTCGTACTTTGAATATTCTTCACTTCGCACCCAATTTTTCATTTAAAACGACATGCTCTATCCTCTTATATATGTTGTGACAAATACACGCCGCAAAAACCTTATGGGTCAAATTTAAACTGACACGCCGCAAAAACTTTTTATAGTCAAAATGTATAAAAAAAAATGATAGAATAATTCTACATATAATTTAAAAAAACAAATCAACAATGAAACAAGATAACAAAGATCGATAATGAAATCGATCTATCTAGGCATCATCTTATTTCATTATAATTGTTTATTTAAATCATACGTAGAAAAATCCTATCATTTCTCTTCTACATACTATGAACGCAATAACAATTATAACTATATATTGCTTGCGTATATACTAGGATATCTCTTTGTTGAATATGAAACGATCAATTTCAAGAAATCAATCGAATCAGACAATTCATCATATGTTGTCAATTTATTAAAATTCAAAGATATTTTGAATTTAATATTATAAATGTAAATATGTACATTCAAGTAATATATACATTATATTATATGAACGCAATAGCAATTATAACCATTATTTTGCTTGCGTATATGTTAAGATATTTCTTTGTTGAATATGAAACGATCAATTTAATGAAATCAATCGAATCTGAAAATTCATCATATGTTGTCAATTTATTAAAATTCAAAGATATTTTGAATTTCATATTATAAATGTAATATATATATATATATATATATACATATATGTAATATATACATTATATTGTATTATATGAACGCAATAGCAATTATAACCATATTGCTTGCGTGTATATATATTAAGATATTTCTTTGTTGAACATGAAACGATCAATTTCAAGAAATCAATCGAATCAGAAAATTCAACTTATATACGATGATTCATATTAAAACGAATCATCAAGCAAAGGATGAGCTTCAGTGGATCGCAGTATGGCAGCTGCTCTACCACTTACAACACCTTGCCCGTTACAAAAGTCGTTTACAATTGATTCTAGGCATTGTCATTGTATTAAATAATGTTTTAATATGTAACTAGCGCGGCACCCAGGTGATAATTAATCCTCCCGGATTTGCTATGTTACAAATAACATTGGCATCATATATTCATTATCGTTTATAAATAAATATAAACTTTAAATGATTTAGAAGCCATACAATGCAATTGCCCCATTTTTATCATTGCAGTCCAGCACGGATACGACCTTAGAGGCGTTCAGGCATAATCCAACGGACGTAGCGTCATACCACTGTTCGCTCGAACAAGTATTGTGCCATTGGTCCGTACCTGCGGTTCCTCTCGTACTACGCAGGAATGCTGTCGCAACAAATTTGTCATTAGTAGGATAAAACTAACCTGTCTCACGACGGTCTAAACCCAGCTCACGTTCCCTTGCATGGGTGAACAATCCAACGCTTGGTGAATTTTGCTTCACAATGATAGGAAGAGCCGACATCGAAGGATCAAAAAGCGACGTCGCTATGAACGCTTGGCCGCCACAAGCCAGTTATCCCTATGGTAACTTTTCTGACACCTCTTGTTAAAAACTCTTTAAACCAAAAGGATCGATAGGCCGAGCTTTAGCTGTCTCTGTGTGTACTGAACACCGAGATCAAGTCAGCATTTGCCCTTTTGCTCTATGTGTGGTTTCTGTCCGCACTGAGCTGGCCTTGGGACACCTCCGTTATTATTTGAGAGATGTACCGCCCCAGTCAAACTCCCCACCTGGCAATGTCCTTGAATTGGATCATACCTGAGTGCTGGAGTTATACCAAATCTCAATTATAATTATAACATCGATAAGATGATATATTTTATTAAAATCTGTTTGCAATTATATAACAAACTCTTGATATTTTGATCAAGAAACTTGCATCAAGACCAAATACCATAAGATATATAAATATATCCGTATAATGGCTAGGAAATGATACATGCTCCATTTAATCAAGTAAGTAAGGAAACAATAAGAGTAGTGGTATTTCATTGGCGATATATGAATAAATTCATAAATCTCCCACTTATGCTACACCTCTTATGTCTCCTTACACTGCCAGACTAGAGTCAAGCTCAAAAGGGTCTTCTTTCCCCGCTAATTATTCCAAGCCCGTTCCCTTGGCTGTGGTTTCGCTAGATAGTAGATAGGGACAGATTCCGCTATATTGTTTTACGTGACCCCCTGCCGTGTAGGCTTAATGTCACGGTGGGCCATCCCACATGGGGTCGATACAAGCGTGACCAGCGCCCTTCGGATGACACGAAGTGCCATCACCAGTACCAGATTTAAAGCCATGCGTAAGGGCATGAACTTACTCCTTGGTTTGGGGTCGAGGCCTATCTAACACCTCTTGAGTTGTAAATACAACCCTGTGTCTCCCGCGAATTTGGGAACAACCACAGCCACCACGATGCTCCCACTAGGGGGGCCTACCTCTACTAGACAGGAGTTGACCGGATAGCATGAGAGCTATTCCAGCCAATGGGCTACCTGTCTCCCGTGGTACCAGAATATAGCTTCCGGTGGAGCTTCGCAACCGTGCAGGTCACTTCCGGTTGAGCCCCTTACAGCTCAGGACCGGCGGCCTATAACCTACCTATACCCCAACTGTCTTCTCCTCCTAAATACTTCCCTCGAATAGTTCCTAAAATTATTAAAGCTTGATGTAGTGGCCAAAATTCCACTCACATCAATTATGTCATTTCTTCGTGAAACCCCCATATCTTCTAAATTCCTAATGTCCGTATATAGTGGGCACATGCACAAAACATGTACCCAGTCTTCCCTAATACTACCACAACGACAATTCTCACTCTCAGCTAGGCCTCTTTTATGCAGAAATGCATTTAGAGAGCCATGCCCTGTCAGTAGAAAACCTGTACAGAGGTCAAAACCAATGTCTATTCCTCTCATAAGCCAGACGTCTTGGATGTAAGAGTATGTAACTCTGCCGTTGGCGCTTATATCCCACCTAGATTGCCACCTAGATGAGAGGCATTCGCGCAGCAGAGCCTTCCGCTCACCTCCAGTCAGATCTTCGATTGAGCTACCAGAAACCCAATCATGGTTTGACAGCTGTATACCCTTCTTAATTTTGAAAGCTATACCCCTTTGTACAACCTCCAAGTCTAGGGGTGGAGCTCCCAGCAATACCTGTAAAGCATCCGTAGACACCGTACGACATACCGGAAGGCACCCCAATAATGCTATCCTCTGGCAGCTCAATATCCGACTGCGGCCCACAACAGTCATGACAGCCTCGTACCATACAGACGCCCCAAATGTTACGCAAGCAACAAGTAGGCCATCATAGATAGCACGAACCGCACCCCTGCTTAGGCCCCAGTCGGATCGAAGGATACGCCTGACTTGCCCAACAACTTTCTCCATTTTGCTCCTCAAACTGACTAAGTGCGGCATAAATTTCATCCGCTCCCCCATAGTGATACCTAAATACCTAACCTCTTTCACGGATTTGATTACCATATTATTCAGACGGATCGTTGGAGGGCGACTGGCAGACAAGGTGCCTTTCAGCAACATGGCCACCGTCTTCTCCACGGACACACTTACACCAACATTCACGCTCCACTCATTCACTAACCCAAGTACATTACATGACGATGTCTCAAGGTTAGCACGAGACTGCCCTTCTATTAGCAGGAGTAGGTCATCTGCATATGCCACGCATTTGCAGTGATCACTCAACTGCCTAAGCAAGGTGTCCATCATTATGTTCCATATGAATGGACCACAAATGGAACCCTGTGGGCAACCTCGCTCAACATTTACACTCACACTACCTATACCACTTCCTACGACTGCCCTGCGATCAGAGAAATAGCTTTTCCACAAACCTATATCTTTACATCCCAGCTCCTGTAATCTAGAAATTACCCTACTCCAATGGAGATAATCAAAGGCTCCTTTGAAGTCAATGAAAATTCCTAATACATATTTTGCCCTACTCTCGCTAACACTACTTTTCGTGAATTGCCATGCATCCTCTACGCTTTTGCCCTTTTTAAACCCAAACTGGCATGGTGAAGGCACTTCAGTCATGTCTTCCTGAAGTCTTTCCACCATCACTCTTTCCAGTACCTTGCCAAGCACTGGTAAGAGGCTGATTCCCCTATAAGACCTAGGATTACTTCTAGGCTTATCGGGAGACTTCAGTAAGGGCATGACCCTTGCCACCTTCCAATAAGAGGGAAAGTATCCAATGTGCACACATTTCCGATACAAAGAAATCAAATATTCCGGAATGACTTTCCATATGGCTTTCACCATTTCTCCAGTCATTCCGTCAATACCAGGTGATCTCTTCGACCGAAGCTGCATAACCCCATTTTGCACCTCCCTCCCGCCAAGTGGTGGTGAGTCTAGATGAGGCTCATCCGCCAAATTCCCCGTAATTTCTTCCCTAGGAAAAAATTCCCTAAGGACAACTCCTACACAATCCCTCCAATCATGCAGCAGAGTATCTCCTACTTGAATTGCGCCGATTTCTGTACCTTTCCCTGAGCTCCTACAGATTCTATAAACCTGGCCCCAGGGATCATTCCTATTAACCGCAACAAATTCCCTCCACTCCTTCTCTTTTTCCTCCAAAATCATGCGCTTGTAATCAAGCAAACATTGCCTGAAAGCCGTTGTTGCTTGGGCCAAGTTCGAAGCTTCGGTTGCTCTAGCTCTTTGGAAATCTTTCCGCAAGTTTCGAAGCATCCTCCGCTTTTCACTTAAACCACGTGTCCACCATTTCACCCTTCTTCGATTCACCTTTCGGGTCCTCTCGAAGAGCTCATCGTTAACACGCCAAACGCAATCATTGATGTGCTCGATTTGCCGATCACAGCTCAAGAGCTCATATTCTTGAAGCGAAAGCGAACCAATCGCCGCAGCCACATGAGCCCCATAATTGCTCCAATCGGCTCCTCTTACACACCATCTCCTACCGAATTCTGATTCCCTCTGATTACCTATGTGAGAGTGATCATCACTATTTCTAGTGAGCTTAACCTGAATTAGGTTATGATCACTTACCCCTTCTTCTACCTTCCAGTCAATACTAAAAACCCCCACTGCTGCCTTGTTGGCAAGACTAACATCTATGTCACTCCTACCCATACCCACTACCTCAAAAGTATACACTTCACTTGGCTCGTTAATGGCATGGACCTCATTTGAAATCATCCATTCGCTGAGCTGTTCACCCCGTAGGCGTTTCCGATGTTCAGATGTAGATCCATTCATCTTACTATGCCAGACGGAGGAAACAGCGTTCGCGTCTACACCAAGGAATAGTGGGCTGTTACCCGCGAGTAACAGCACACGATCCATGTATCCTATATAAGGTGGTATATCTTCCTCATACTTGCAGTATACACTAGCAAAAACTAATTTTCCTATCTTTCCTTCCACACTCACGCACACACCATGGACACTAGAGTCAATATTCATGCAGATAACATTCATATCATTCACTATGACAGCAGCGTTGCACTTTTTATTAAGAAAAACCCGCATATCAGCGGGCAAGCCCCTTACGCATCCCCCTGATGCATAGGGTTCTTGTACCAACGCAACACTGCTGCCCAATCGGCGCATTTCCTTCCCTAGCTCGACCATAACGCTATACGACCCCTGACAATTTTGTTGAATAAACCTAAATTCCATTTTAATGCCTAGAATTAACCCTCGCTAATACAGCCTCATGGATTGGGCAAGCAGGAGACATCATTAGATGTCCTGAAGGCCTTCCCCTAA
Organism: Physocephala rufipes; assembly: GCA_963966595.1. Lineage (NCBI taxonomy): Eukaryota > Metazoa > Arthropoda > Insecta > Diptera > Conopidae > Physocephala > Physocephala rufipes. Next base: position 43,092 of record CAWZZZ010000080.1, read on the forward strand.
AGGCACAGTCGCGACAGTTTAGTGCGTTAGTGCACTGACGAACTCTATGGCCTGATTGGCCGCAATGCCTACAAATATCCTCCTTTAATTTGCAGTCTGAGACCCTATGGTCTAAGCTCAAACACCTAAAACAACTGCTCAACATTTGGTATTGCCTTACCCGGAAGGAGAAATACCTAATGTAACATCTACCTGCATTAGTAAGAGCCTGCATAGCACGGTTACTTCCTTCTACAATAACCCCTGCAGTACCATCGGTTTTCGTACTCCAAGGGTTATTAACTAACCTAACCTCTTTTTCGAATTCGTCCTTCGTTAGTTTGTCCGCGAGGTTGAGATCATAAAGATCCTTCATGAAATCATCATGTGGAATCTTCAGTTCAACCTTATCGATCACTACCCTAGGCCCTGGCTTCTCATTGGATTTAACCAATAATCCTACCTCGGTAAACTTTTTGTTACCCATGATTCTGTCCCTTTCTTTAACAGTTGGGGTACGAATCACCACACCCCCATTTTTTATCGGCTTGACCTCATGAATGCGGACGCCTAATGTTGGACCTACTTCATCTATAACCCTCTTTGCTACCTCTTTTGAGTTTGCCTGCGGATTGTTGCTCCGAACAACAACAGACCATGTATCCACTGGCTTTTTGATAGCAGATGCCACTATCGAAGACGAGCAGGCAGCAGCCTGAGTGCTGCCCACCAACGGACGGGGAGAAACCTGCGGTGAAGCTGCTGGTACGCATATGGACCTTACCAAACCTGACTCTAGTATTTCTACCTTACCCCTAAGCCTCTCATTTTCTCCTAACAGTTTAAAAACTACCCCTTCTAGCTCACCTACCGCATTCATAATATCCCCACACAAGGATGGCTCCATCTCTTTCCTACATAATATGGATCCTAGCAATTTGGTCCTTAGTTCGTTAACCGTCCGTATGGTCCAGTTCGTACTGCTATTATCCACCACCCCGCCCTCAAACCTGTTACAAATCGGTGTATTAACCACTTCAGTTGGTTTAGCAGCAGTTTTCTTCTCCCTCATGGCCTTCCTAACCTTCTTTATTAATTCAGGTTCGGTGTCGGTGTCCTGTTCTGTAGGCCTCTTTGTTTTCTTCTTCTTCTGGGATTTGGGTAGTAATCCCAGGTCGACCTCACTTTCCATTTGCACGGCTTGCTTACCAGAAACCGCAACCTTTTTTGCAGCTGATTCACAATCCGAGCCCAGTGAAATTAGGTCATCGTCATTGTCAAACGCAGCACCATCAACAGCCATTACGGCAGTTTTGCGCCTACTCGGCATGTTGTAGTCACTCACTACACTTATTTTGCAATTAATTGCAATTATTTGTATATATATATTTTTTTTTGTCCCCCACTCACAAACACTCACTACGCGCTACTTGCCGGTCTCTAATTTCAAGGCTAACTTGATTTAGTTATAATAGGCACGCACGAATTTTTTCACTAATATAAAATTTTTTTTTTTTTTTTTTATATTATAATTTTTTTTTTTTTTAATCACTAATATTAGCACCGCTAGCAATAAAAATTGCTGATGTAATCGCCGAATTAATTTCGAAATAAATCCAGTAGATAGGGACAGATTCCTGTCGGTGCTTTACGTGAACACCTGCCGTGAAGGCTTAAGTTCACGGTGGGCCATCCCACATGGGGTCAATTTAAGCGTCGACCGGCGCCCATCGGATGAGCACGAAGTGCCATCTCCAGTACCAGATCTAAAGCCATGCGTAAGGACATGAGCTTACTCCTTGGTAGGGAGTCGAGGCCTATCTACACCTCTTGAGTTGAAATACAACCCTATGTCTCCCGCGAATTTGGGAACAACCACAACCACCGCGATGCTCCCACTAGGGGGCCTACCTCAATAGACAGGAGTGGCTGGATAGCATGAAAGCTATTCCAACCACTGGGCACCCTGTCTCCCGCGGTACCAGAATATAGCTTCTGGTGAAGCTTTGGCAACCGTGAAGGTCACTTCCAGTTGGGTTCCATACAACCCCGGACTGGCGGCCTAAGAATGAGGGAAGAGGGGAGGGGGGAGGAAATAGGAACTGGGAGGGGTGGAGCTGAAACGAAGAAGAGGGGGACAAAAATAGTGGTGGAGCGTTTCAGCTCATGAACTCAAACCTTTCGAAATCTAAACTTCAAAACTCAAGGATTCAAAATCTTAGAATTTGGAGATTCCAAAATTTTAAAACCGAAATTCAAAGCTCAAACTCCGAAAACCTTGAATTCATCCTAAACCTACCTAATTCTCCTACATATTTCTACGCCTATCAAAAACCTTCTTTGCAAAACTACTCAAGCTGTGAACGTTTGAGATAGAGGAAAAAACCCCGCTCACGTCACAGCCGTCATCACCAAAGACAATACCCATCGATTCTAGATCCCTAAACTCTGAATAAGATGGGCACACGCACAGAACATGCACCCAATCTTCTAACGGCGAGCCACAATGGCAACTTTCAACCTGGCTCAGGCCTCTCTTATGCAAAAATGCATTGAAAGACCCATGCCCAGTCAAAAGGAATCCTAAACTGAGACCAAAACTCAGCTCAGGATTCATGCCCATGAAGGAGACATCCTTCAGAAAGCTGTAAGTGACTCTGCCCTTATCAGATGCATCCCATCTAGACTGCCATCTAGACATGACACATCCTTTAAGCAGAGCCTTACGCTCACTGTTAGACAGTCCTTCTATATCCCTAGGAGCGAACCAATCAAAACTGCTAACCAACAGACCTCTTTTGATCTTAAAAGCCATACCCAGACGTATGACTTCCAAATCAAGAGGGGGTACACCAAGTAATACCTGCATGGCTTCAGTGGAAACCGTGCGGCACACTGGCAAACACCCCAAAATCGCCCTCCTCTGGCATTTTAAAATCTGATTGCGGCCTGTAACTGTCATAACTGTCTCGTACCATACTGACGCCCCAAATGTTGCACAAGCAACAAATAAGCCGTCATATATGATACGAGCAGCACGCCTGCTCAGCCCCCAATCAGATCTTAAGACGCGCCTAACCTGACTAACCACACTACACATTCGCTCATTCATGCGTATCAGATGAGGCGTGAATTTCATGCGCTCGCCCATGGTAATTCCCAGATATTTGACTTCCGTCACATATCTAAGACTCACCCCGTTCAAACGCACCGTAGGAGGCCGCCTGACAGACAGGTTACCTTTCAGTAACATGGTGACAGACTTCTCCTCAGACACAGCCACACCCACACGCATGCCCCAATCATGCACCATTGGCATCACCAGCTCAGCCTTTCTTTCAAGTTCAGCTCGAGACTGACCTTGGAGAAGAATGAGCAGATCATCTGCGTAAGCGCAACACATGCAGTGCGTGTTTAGTTGCTGTAACAGTGGATCCATCATAAGGTTCCATATAAATGGACCGCAGATAGATCCCTGTGGACAGCCACGCACTACATCAACACACACACTCTCACACACACCAACTACCCTAGCTTTTCTGTCAGAGAAATAACTTTTCCACAAGTTAATTTCTTGACAGCCAACTTCCCGCAATCTATCTATAACCCTATCCCAGCTCAAGTAATCAAAGGCACCTCTAAAATCGATAAAAATGCCAAGGATGTACTTGGAGCTGCTTTCCCCAACACAATTCCTAACGAAAGCCCACGCATCTTCTACACCTTTTCCTTTCTTGAAGCCAAACTGAACCGGAGACATTGGAGCAGTCATATCGCCCAAAAGCCTCTCCACCATTATCCTTTCCAGCACTTTTCCAAGCACTGGAAGTAAACAGATTCCCCGATAAGAGCGAGGATTAGTCCTCACCCTATCGGGAGATTTCAGGAGGACCATAACTCGGGCCTCCTTCCATCCATGGGGGAAATAGCTTCGCCTCACGCAGCTTCGATACAAGGAAACCAGGTATTCAGGATTAACCTTCCAGATGGTTTTCACCATCTCTCCAGTTATTCCATCAAAACCCGGTGACCTTTTGGATCGAATGAGCGATACGGCCTGCTCCAACTCGCTTCTTGTAACTTCGGACGGAACGGACAAACTTTGAGTAACATCAGCCGTGAAGGCCCTATCATCCGATTCTCTCGGAAAAAATTCGTTTAACAATGCTCCTATACAATCCTTCCAAGTACAAATGAACCTATCACCCAAACGTAAACTGCTGAATTCACTCCTATTCGAACTCCTACAAATCCTATAAACTTGCCCCCATGGATCATCCCTATTGCTTGAAACAAACCTTTTCCAATCCCTCTCCTTAACTTGCAGAATCATTTTCTTGTATTCTGCTAAGCAATGTCTGAATTCAGTGACAGTCTGAGCCAAATTATCAGCGTTAGACACGCGAGCGCGTTGGAATTTCTTCCTCAGCTTTCTCACTGTCCGTCGCTTCAAAGTCAGCTCGCGCGTCCACCAATTCACTCTTTTCCGATTTACCTTGCGGCTCCTCTCAAAGAGATCATCGTTTACGCGCCACACACACTCATTCAGAAACTCGATTTGCTGATCGGCATTCAAGAGCTCGTATTCATGCAGCGACATGGAAGTGAGCGCTGCACTTATATGAGCACCATAAATATTCCAATCAGCTCTTCGAGTGCACCATCGCTTAACATCTATACTTTCCCTAGCGACACTTTCTATATTGACCGTAACCTGTATCAGATTATGGTCACTTACCCCCTCTAATACCTCCCAACTACAACTAAATGAGGAAATAGCTGCGGTATTGGCAAGAGTGACATCAATATCACTTCTACCTCTACCAACCACTTCATAGGTATACATTTCGCTAGGCTCATTTATGGCTTGAACGCAATTTGCGATCATCCATTCGCTTAGCAGTTCTCCTCTGCGTCGTTTTTCATGCTCGGACGTAGATCCGGTCATTTTACTAAACCACGCAGGGGAGACGGCATTGGCGTCTAAGCCAAGGAACAGCGGACTGCTGCCAGTAAGCAACAGCACACTGTCCATGTATTCAATGAATGGTTCAATTCCCTCACTGAATTTGCAGTAAATACTACCTAAGAGAATCTTCCCAAAATTTCCCTCAACACTAACACATACGCCACACTCATTGGAAAAAACATCCATGCACACCACATTCACGTCATTAACTATTACAGCAGCATTGCATCTGGCATCGAGAAACACCCGCATGTCGGCGGGCAACCCTCTTATACATCCCCCTGATGTATAAGGTTCCTGAACCAGTGCAATACTGCTGCCAGATCTACGCAATTCCTTGCCTAATTCGACCATCACACTAAACGATCCCTGACAATTCTGTTGGAGAAACCTAAACATCCTAATGCCTGGAATTAACCCTCGCGACCACTGCTGCATAAAATGGGCAAGCTGATGACATCATCAGATGCTCCGATGGCTTCCCTCTGAATGCACAATCACGGCAGTTCAATGCATTAACGCATTGACGTGCCCTGTGCCCTGTTTTACCACATCTCCTACAAATATCTTCCTTCAACCTACACTCAGAAACCCTATGATCCAAGCCTAAACATCTGAAACAGCTGTTTACGACTTGGAATTCCCGGACGCGGAAGGAGAAATGCTTTATATAGCATCGCTCCCTATCCAAAAGACATTGCATAGCCTGATGGCTTCCCTCTAAAATTACACTTAAAGTACCCTCAGTATTAGTCCATGGCTTACTTACTATGCTAACCTCCTTTTCGAATTTCTCTTTCGTCATTTGGTCGGCAAAGTTGAGCTCAAACAGATCTCTCATGAATTCCTCATGTGAGATCCTTGATTCAACCTTCTGCACAACCACCCTTGGACCTAATCTCTCATTAGACTTCACTGACAGGCCGAGTTCATGGAACTTCTTATTAGCAATAATTTTATCCCTCTCCCCTGTGGTTGGAGTACGTATGACTACTCCACCTCCTTTAATTGGCTTGACTTCATGAACCCTAACTCCGAGAGTAGGTCCAACAGAGTCTACAACTTTCTGAACGATATCCTTCGACGATACGTCCGGTCTGGCGCTTTTGACGACCACCGACCACGTATCTACCGGTTTTTTAGCCGGTAAGGCAGCCGTTGGTGCCGCTACCAATCCAGGCATACCAGCCGAAGGAGTGGCACGCGAATAATCAGTTCGTGGTTTGCCTAAAGCTTCATATACATCAAGTCGCCCCTTTAATCTCTCGTTTTCTCCCTGCAATTTAAAAATTATTCCCTCTAACTCTCCTATTACTTCCACAATTTCTCGCACTGTAGCAGGTTCAACATTTTCCCTAACGGTCATGCTATCTAATAATCTACTTTTCACCCTCTTAACCGTCCGTATAGTCCAGTCAGAGCTAGTATCCACCTCCCCTCCCTCATACCTTTTAGTAGCAGCAGCAAAGTCTTCTTTAGAAGGAAGTAGTTCCCTCGTAGCAGCCATATTTTCGCTATCCGTCCTTGCTTGTTGTAACTCCAGCTCTTTCTTTCTCCTTCTTTCGGCCTTCCTCCTCTTTTTAGCCTCTTTACTTGATTGTGGGCTAGGGTGGGTGTCCTCATCCAATACTTTCTTTTTGGATGCAGGCATATCCGATTCTTCTAAAATAGAAGACACATCAGATGCCTCATCCATTCTATTGGACCTTTTAGATCGCTTCATATTGAAGGATCAGCAACAACAACACACACACGAAACCAAAACCAACACAGTCACGGCTTTATTGCGGGCAATTACCGTACCGACACAAAACGAAGCAATCAAAATTCCCGCACTATAACACAATTTAACAGCGCACTTAAGGTGCACGGTTAATTACCACTAGCAATTAATGGAGCGATGCACTGATGTACAGCAATAATAGTTCCAAGAATCTTTTATTTCCACTTTATTTTATCACTCAATTTGCTCGCCTTTGCACTAAAAAGTGCACGTGAATCCCAATTACGGGAAAAACCAAGCACACAACAACGCGTGCCTGTAATTAAGCCGCAGTTTGGGACGACCGATAAAGCGAACACACGCACAAAGAGGAAACGATGATAACTCAACGAATGAGCGCAAAACAAAATCACCGATAAAGGTTACGCGAAGCAGAAACGACGAAACACGCACAAAACGTAAACGCCGATAAAGGTTCGCACGAAGAGACCACCAAAAATCGCAATAAAATTTTCGCAACAATATATTCGCACAATAACTGAAAAATATATTTTCCGCTGAAAGCAACCGTTCGAATCGACTGTCACAAGACAACTGAGTAGATAGGGACAGAGTGAATCTCGTTAATCCATTCATGCGCGTCACTAATTAGATGACGAGGCATTTGGCTACCTTAAGAGAGTCATAGTTACTCCCGCCGTTGACCCGCGCTTACTTGAATTTCTTCACGTTGACATTCAGAGCACTGGGCAGAAATCACATTGTGTCATCACCCGCTGGGGCCATCACAATGCTTTGTTTTAATTAGACAGTCGGATTCACCAAGTCCGTGCCAGTTCTGAATTGATTGTTAATTGATAATCGTTATAATTTAAAAGGAATACATCTTGCGATAGTTCCTTAAAAATTTTAGCAAGAAAGTTCCACAATTGGTTAAGTAAGCTACTATCCGGGGAACAAGATCCAAAGATCTTTATTTATCCAGAACGAGTACATAAACCATGTTATTGCTTCCCAATCAAGCCCGACTATCTCAATCTTCAGAGCCAATCCTTATCCCGAAGTTACGGATCTAATTTGCCGACTTCCCTTACCTACATTATTCTATCGACTAGAGACTCTTCACCTTGGAGACCAGCTGCGGATATCGGTACGGCCTGTTGAGAAGTTTGCGTGACCCCACCATAAATTTTCAAGGTCCGAGGAGAAAATATCGACACAACAGTAAATGTCATGCTCTTCTAGTCCATCTACCATATCTCTCTTCGAAAGACTTCCATGGTAGTACGACTATAAAACAGAAAAGAAAACTCTTCCGATACCTCTCGACGGCTTCTTTATGGTCGTTTCTGTTGCCAGGATGAGCATAAAGCCCATTTTTAATAACAAACGGATACTCAACAGGTTACGGAATTGGAACCGTATTCCCTTTCGTTCAAATATAATCAAGTGTTTAAATCTTAAATATATATACATATATATATATATATATATTTTTTCATTATAACTTGAAAATTTTCAGCTTTCGCCTTGAACTTAGGACCGACTAACTCGTGATCAACCACTGTTCACACGAAACCCTTCTCCACTTCAGTCCTCCAAGGTCTCATTCGATTATTTGCTACTACCACCAAGATCTGTACCAATGGCGGCTCCATGCAGGCTCACGCCAAACACTTCTAAGCACACCATTGTACCCTCCTACTCACTAAAGTTTCAAAATTTATAATTCAATCGAAATTGAATATAAATCATTTACTTTAGCGGTAATGTATAGGTATACAACTTAAGCGCCATCCATTTTAAGGGCTAGTTGCTTCGGCATGTGAGTTGTTACACACTCCTTAGCGGATTACGACTTCCATGTCCACCGTCATGCTGTTTTTAGCAACTAACGCCTTTCATGGTATCTGCATGAGTTGTTAATTTGGGCACCGTAACATAACGTTTGGTTCATCCCACAGCGCCAGTTCTGCTTACCAAAAGTGGCCCACTGGGCGCAATATATCATAGCCTCTACCTTCATATCAAGAAAGGTGAGGTTCTTACCCATTTAAAGTTTGAGAATAGGTTAAGATCGTTTCGATCCTAAGGCCTCTAATCATTCGCTTTACCAGATAGGAATATTTTATATAATAATTAAATGCACCAGCTATCCTGAGAGAAACTTCGGAGGGAACCAGCTACTAGATGGTTCGATGAGTCTTACGCAGCTATACTCAATTCTGACAATCGATTTGCACGTCAGAACTGTTTCGGTCTTCCATCAGGGTTTCCCCTGACTTCAACCTGATCAAGTATAGATCACCATCTTTCGGGTCACAGCATAAATGCTGAAGGTACGCTCTAGTTAGAGGTATAAATAATATAAATATTATTATACATAACTGTATAGAACGCCCCGGGATTGAATTATTAATCTATAAATAGATTAAAAACTAATCCCATTTAAATAACATTTAAGTTAATTATGCCTTTGGGTTTAATAAACATAAATCCCAATGACTTGCACATATGTTAGACTCCTTGGTCCGTGTTTCAAGACGGGTCCCGAAGGTATCCTGAATCTATCGCATTGTTAATCGTATGAGTGCATGTAAAATATGCATAAGTAAATAAATACTCATGCCATTACAAAATTCATTAATGAATTTAAGCACTATACATATTATTCCAACTATCAACACTTTATCAAATCATAAGAATTTATTCGACATTAATACACAAAACAGTATATT
>CAWZZZ010000080.1:57500-65000 GCA_963966595.1 Physocephala rufipes
TAATCAATCGTATATCTCTTATTATATTGGATAACATTCCATTTGCAAATCATATCAAAATCATTAGTACCTTCTTCAAATAAAGGCTTTTGAAATCATGACTTCTTCTATCACGATTTTGTGCTTACTGTTGGTTGATTAACAACATTATTGGTAACATATTGCTATGCAAGACCAATCGAATATTCATACCTTGAATATTCAACATCGTTTTCCAACCATCTTTTTCATTCATTTACCATGCTCTGTTCCCTTATAAAGGTTTTTAAACCAGCACCCGGGGAAAGATGTTTTGTTCGAAGTTTATTCAAACAAAATTTAATATAGTAAATTATTGTCACTGTTTATATGCATATTTACATATACGACAATATATATAACATTGTACATGCACCTCCAATCGCATTTTATTATATTGAAAATAATCAATTTTCAACATATATCAATCATTATAACTTCGCATGAAGCTTTTTGAAATCATGACTTTTAATCATAATTTTATGCTTATTGGTGTTCATTAATATCATTGGTAACATTGCTTTGCAACACCAATTGAATATTCGTACTTTGAATATTCTTCATTTCCCATCCATCTTCTTCATTCATTCACCACCCTATGTTCTCTTATAAAGGTTGTGACAAATGCACGCAACGAAAACCTTTTTTGGTCAAATTTATTCCAAATTTGATACAAACACTATTTAATATAGTGAATTAATATTCACTATTTATATATACGACAATATTTAACATCGTACACGCACCTCCAATCGTATTTTATTATATTGAAAACGTTCAATTTGCAACTTATATCAATCATTATACCTTCACATGAAGATATTTGAAATCATGACTTTTAATCATAATTTTATGCTTATTGGTGTTCATTAATATCATTGGTAACATTGCTTTGCAACACCAATTGAATATTCGTACTTTGAATATTCTTCATTTTCCAACCATCTTTCGCATTCATATATTTACCATGCGCTCTATTCCCTTATACAAGCATTATTTAATATAGTGAATTATTATTCACTATTTATATATACGACAATATTTAACATCGTACATGCACCTCCAATCGTATTTTATTATATTGAAAACGTTCAATTTGCAACTTATATCAATCATTATACCTTCACATGAAGATATTTGAAATCATGACTTTTGTCATAATTTTATGCTTATTGGTGTTCATTAATATCATTGGTAACATTGCTTTGCAACACCAATTGAATATTCGTACTTTGAATATTCTTCATTTCCCATCCATCTTCTTCATTCATTCATTCACCACCCTATGTTCTCTTATAAAGGTTGTGACAAATGCACGCAACGAAAACCTTTTTTGGTCAAATTTATTCCAAATTTGATACAAACACTATTTAATATAGTGAATTAATATTCACTATTTATATATACGACAATATTTAACATCGTACATGCACCTCCAACCGTATTTTATTATATTGAAAACGTTCAATTTGCAACTTATATCAATCATTATACCTTCACATGAAGATATTTGAAATCATGACTTTTGTCATAATTTTATGCTTATTGGTGTTCATTAATATCATTGGTAACATTGCTTTGCAACACCAATTGAATATTCGTACTTTGAATATTCTTCATTTTCCAACCATCTTTCGCATTCATATATTTACCATGCGCTCTATTCCCTTATACAAGCATTATTTAATATAGTGAATTATTATTCACTATTTATATCTATATTTATATATACGATAATATTTAACATCGTACATGCACCTCCAATCGTATTTTATTATATTGAAAACGTTCAATTTGCAACTTATATCAATCATTATACCTTCACATGAAGATATTTGAAATCATGACTTTTGTCATAATTTTATGCTTATTGGTGTTCATTAATATCATTGGTAACATTTCTTTGCAACACCAATCGAATATTCGTACTTTGAATATTCTTCATTTTCCAACCATCTTTCGCATTCATATATTTACCATGCGCTCTATTCCCTTATACAAGCATTATTTAATATAGTGAATTATTATTCACTATTTATATCTATATTTATATATACGATAATATTTAACATCGTACATGCACCTCCAATCGAATTTTATTACATTGAAAACGTTCAATTTGCAACTTATATCAATCATTATACCTTCACATGAAGATATTTGAAATCATGACTTTTGTCATAATTTTATGCTTATTGGTGTTCATTAATATCATTGGTAACATTGCTTTGCAACACCAATCGAATATTCGTACTTTGAATATTCTTCACTTCGCACCCAATTTTTCATTTAAAACGACATGCTCTATCCTCTTATATATGTTGTGACAAATACACGCCGCAAAAACCTTATGGGTCAAATTTAAACTGACACGCCGCAAAAACTTTTTATAGTCAAAATGTATAAAAAAAAATGATAGAATAATTCTACATATAATTTAAAAAAACAAATCAACAATGAAACAAGATAACAAAGATCGATAATGAAATCGATCTATCTAGGCATCATCTTATTTCATTATAATTGTTTATTTAAATCATACGTAGAAAAATCCTATCATTTCTCTTCTACATACTATGAACGCAATAACAATTATAACTATATATTGCTTGCGTATATACTAGGATATCTCTTTGTTGAATATGAAACGATCAATTTCAAGAAATCAATCGAATCAGACAATTCATCATATGTTGTCAATTTATTAAAATTCAAAGATATTTTGAATTTAATATTATAAATGTAAATATGTACATTCAAGTAATATATACATTATATTATATGAACGCAATAGCAATTATAACCATTATTTTGCTTGCGTATATGTTAAGATATTTCTTTGTTGAATATGAAACGATCAATTTAATGAAATCAATCGAATCTGAAAATTCATCATATGTTGTCAATTTATTAAAATTCAAAGATATTTTGAATTTCATATTATAAATGTAATATATATATATATATATATATACATATATGTAATATATACATTATATTGTATTATATGAACGCAATAGCAATTATAACCATATTGCTTGCGTGTATATATATTAAGATATTTCTTTGTTGAACATGAAACGATCAATTTCAAGAAATCAATCGAATCAGAAAATTCAACTTATATACGATGATTCATATTAAAACGAATCATCAAGCAAAGGATGAGCTTCAGTGGATCGCAGTATGGCAGCTGCTCTACCACTTACAACACCTTGCCCGTTACAAAAGTCGTTTACAATTGATTCTAGGCATTGTCATTGTATTAAATAATGTTTTAATATGTAACTAGCGCGGCACCCAGGTGATAATTAATCCTCCCGGATTTGCTATGTTACAAATAACATTGGCATCATATATTCATTATCGTTTATAAATAAATATAAACTTTAAATGATTTAGAAGCCATACAATGCAATTGCCCCATTTTTATCATTGCAGTCCAGCACGGATACGACCTTAGAGGCGTTCAGGCATAATCCAACGGACGTAGCGTCATACCACTGTTCGCTCGAACAAGTATTGTGCCATTGGTCCGTACCTGCGGTTCCTCTCGTACTACGCAGGAATGCTGTCGCAACAAATTTGTCATTAGTAGGATAAAACTAACCTGTCTCACGACGGTCTAAACCCAGCTCACGTTCCCTTGCATGGGTGAACAATCCAACGCTTGGTGAATTTTGCTTCACAATGATAGGAAGAGCCGACATCGAAGGATCAAAAAGCGACGTCGCTATGAACGCTTGGCCGCCACAAGCCAGTTATCCCTATGGTAACTTTTCTGACACCTCTTGTTAAAAACTCTTTAAACCAAAAGGATCGATAGGCCGAGCTTTAGCTGTCTCTGTGTGTACTGAACACCGAGATCAAGTCAGCATTTGCCCTTTTGCTCTATGTGTGGTTTCTGTCCGCACTGAGCTGGCCTTGGGACACCTCCGTTATTATTTGAGAGATGTACCGCCCCAGTCAAACTCCCCACCTGGCAATGTCCTTGAATTGGATCATACCTGAGTGCTGGAGTTATACCAAATCTCAATTATAATTATAACATCGATAAGATGATATATTTTATTAAAATCTGTTTGCAATTATATAACAAACTCTTGATATTTTGATCAAGAAACTTGCATCAAGACCAAATACCATAAGATATATAAATATATCCGTATAATGGCTAGGAAATGATACATGCTCCATTTAATCAAGTAAGTAAGGAAACAATAAGAGTAGTGGTATTTCATTGGCGATATATGAATAAATTCATAAATCTCCCACTTATGCTACACCTCTTATGTCTCCTTACACTGCCAGACTAGAGTCAAGCTCAAAAGGGTCTTCTTTCCCCGCTAATTATTCCAAGCCCGTTCCCTTGGCTGTGGTTTCGCTAGATAGTAGATAGGGACAGAGTGAATCTCGTTAATCCATTCATGCGCGTCACTAATTAGATGACGAGGCATTTGGCTACCTTAAGAGAGTCATAGTTACTCCCGCCGTTGACCCGCGCTTACTTGAATTTCTTCACGTTGACATTCAGAGCACTGGGCAGAAATCACATTGTGTCATCACCCGCTGGGGCCATCACAATGCTTTGTTTTAATTAGACAGTCGGATTCACCAAGTCCGTGCCAGTTCTGAATTGATTGTTAATTGATAATCGTTATAATTTAAAAGGAATACATCTTGCGATAGTTCCTTAAAAATTTTAGCAAGAAAGTTCCACAATTGGTTAAGTAAGCTACTATCCGGGGAACAAGATCCAAAGATCTTTATTTATCCAGAACGAGTACATAAACCATGTTATTGCTTCCCAATCAAGCCCGACTATCTCAATCTTCAGAGCCAATCCTTATCCCGAAGTTACGGATCTAATTTGCCGACTTCCCTTACCTACATTATTCTATCGACTAGAGACTCTTCACCTTGGAGACCAGCTGCGGATATCGGTACGGCCTGTTGAGAAGTTTGCGTGACCCCACCATAAATTTTCAAGGTCCGAGGAGAAAATATCGACACAACAGTAAATGTCATGCTCTTCTAGTCCATCTACCATATCTCTCTTCGAAAGACTTCCATGGTAGTACGACTATAAAACAGAAAAGAAAACTCTTCCGATACCTCTCGACGGCTTCTTTATGGTCGTTTCTGTTGCCAGGATGAGCATAAAGCCCATTTTTAATAACAAACGGATACTCAACAGGTTACGGAATTGGAACCGTATTCCCTTTCGTTCAAATATAATCAAGTGTTTAAATCTTAAATATATATACATATATATATATATATATATTTTTTCATTATAACTTGAAAATTTTCAGCTTTCGCCTTGAACTTAGGACCGACTAACTCGTGATCAACCACTGTTCACACGAAACCCTTCTCCACTTCAGTCCTCCAAGGTCTCATTCGATTATTTGCTACTACCACCAAGATCTGTACCAATGGCGGCTCCATGCAGGCTCACGCCAAACACTTCTAAGCACACCATTGTACCCTCCTACTCACTAAAGTTTCAAAATTTATAATTCAATCGAAATTGAATATAAATCATTTACTTTAGCGGTAATGTATAGGTATACAACTTAAGCGCCATCCATTTTAAGGGCTAGTTGCTTCGGCATGTGAGTTGTTACACACTCCTTAGCGGATTACGACTTCCATGTCCACCGTCATGCTGTTTTTAGCAACTAACGCCTTTCATGGTATCTGCATGAGTTGTTAATTTGGGCACCGTAACATAACGTTTGGTTCATCCCACAGCGCCAGTTCTGCTTACCAAAAGTGGCCCACTGGGCGCAATATATCATAGCCTCTACCTTCATATCAAGAAAGGTGAGGTTCTTACCCATTTAAAGTTTGAGAATAGGTTAAGATCGTTTCGATCCTAAGGCCTCTAATCATTCGCTTTACCAGATAGGAATATTTTATATAATAATTAAATGCACCAGCTATCCTGAGAGAAACTTCGGAGGGAACCAGCTACTAGATGGTTCGATGAGTCTTACGCAGCTATACTCAATTCTGACAATCGATTTGCACGTCAGAACTGTTTCGGTCTTCCATCAGGGTTTCCCCTGACTTCAACCTGATCAAGTATAGATCACCATCTTTCGGGTCACAGCATAAATGCTGAAGGTACGCTCTAGTTAGAGGTATAAATAATATAAATATTATTATACATAACTGTATAGAACGCCCCGGGATTGAATTATTAATCTATAAATAGATTAAAAACTAATCCCATTTAAATAACATTTAAGTTAATTATGCCTTTGGGTTTAATAAACATAAATCCCAATGACTTGCACATATGTTAGACTCCTTGGTCCGTGTTTCAAGACGGGTCCCGAAGGTATCCTGAATCTATCGCATTGTTAATCGTATGAGTGCATGTAAAATATGCATAAGTAAATAAATACTCATGCCATTACAAAATTCATTAATGAATTTAAGCACTATACATATTATTCCAACTATCAACACTTTATCAAATCATAAGAATTTATTCGACATTAATACACAAAACAGTATATTAATTTGAATAAACATTAATCTTAATGATTCTATGATAAATATATATTTGTGTTAATAGATTACAATGTCCAAATATAGAAAAAATGCACACTATTCATATAATATGTTTAAAATATTATATTCATAATGTTGTATTTTCTATAATGGATATTCAGGTTCATCGGGCTTAACCTCTAAGCAGTTTCACGTACTATTTAACTCTCTATTCAGAGTTCTTTTCAACTTTCCCTCACGGTACTTGTTTACTATCGGTCTCATGGTTATATTTAGCTTTAGATGGAGTTTACCACCCACTTAGTGCTGCACTATCAAGCAACACGACTCTTTGGAATCATCTTCCAGTAATCATTAACGTTATACGGGCCTAGCACCCTCTATGGGTAAATGGCCTCATTTAAGAAGGACTTAAACCGTTAATTTCTCATACTAGATTATAGATGTTCCATACACTGCATCTCATATTTGTCCCAAAGACAAAATGACTTAGTGATGAACTGTTTTCTTTTCGCTCGCCGCTACTAAGAAAATCCTTGTTAGTTTCTTTTCCTCCCCTAATTAATATGCTTAAATTCAGGGGGTAGTCCCATATGAGTTGAGGTTGTATAAGAATTATTTTCCTATATAGGAAACATTTTAAACCTTCAGAATTAATAATTCATTATAATTGTATTGTTATATATAAATAAGAGGCAATTCTAGAAAAAAATTTATTTCTTTATGCTAGACATTCCTCAATATTTATATAAACTTATAAATATCAATCTGAGGTTAATTATTCATATATATTATGGATAAAAAATATATAAAAAATTTTATCCAATAATATAACATGTGCTTAAAGCATTCTTATTAAAATTATTAATAATAATAATAATAATTTTTTAATAAGAAACCAAGCAACTTCATTTATATATTCTTACAACCCTCAACCATATGTAGTCCAAGCAGTAC
>CAWZZZ010000080.1:70000-82500 GCA_963966595.1 Physocephala rufipes
TTCATTTTCCAACCATCTTTCGCATTCATATATTTACCATGCGCTCTATTCCCTTATACAAGCATTATTTAATATAGTGAATTATTATTCACTATTTATATATACGACAATATTTAACATCGTACATGCACCTCCAATCGTATTTTATTATATTGAAAACGTTCAATTTGCAACTTATATCAATCATTATACCTTCACATGAAGATATTTGAAATCATGACTTTTGTCATAATTTTATGCTTATTGGTGTTCATTAATATCATTGGTAACATTGCTTTGCAACACCAATTGAATATTCGTACTTTGAATATTCTTCATTTCCCATCCATCTTCTTCATTCATTCATTCACCACCCTATGTTCTCTTATAAAGGTTGTGACAAATGCACGCAACGAAAACCTTTTTTGGTCAAATTTATTCCAAATTTGATACAAACACTATTTAATATAGTGAATTAATATTCACTATTTATATATACGACAATATTTAACATCGTACATGCACCTCCAACCGTATTTTATTATATTGAAAACGTTCAATTTGCAACTTATATCAATCATTATACCTTCACATGAAGATATTTGAAATCATGACTTTTGTCATAATTTTATGCTTATTGGTGTTCATTAATATCATTGGTAACATTGCTTTGCAACACCAATTGAATATTCGTACTTTGAATATTCTTCATTTTCCAACCATCTTTCGCATTCATATATTTACCATGCGCTCTATTCCCTTATACAAGCATTATTTAATATAGTGAATTATTATTCACTATTTATATCTATATTTATATATACGATAATATTTAACATCGTACATGCACCTCCAATCGTATTTTATTATATTGAAAACGTTCAATTTGCAACTTATATCAATCATTATACCTTCACATGAAGATATTTGAAATCATGACTTTTGTCATAATTTTATGCTTATTGGTGTTCATTAATATCATTGGTAACATTTCTTTGCAACACCAATCGAATATTCGTACTTTGAATATTCTTCATTTTCCAACCATCTTTCGCATTCATATATTTACCATGCGCTCTATTCCCTTATACAAGCATTATTTAATATAGTGAATTATTATTCACTATTTATATCTATATTTATATATACGATAATATTTAACATCGTACATGCACCTCCAATCGAATTTTATTACATTGAAAACGTTCAATTTGCAACTTATATCAATCATTATACCTTCACATGAAGATATTTGAAATCATGACTTTTGTCATAATTTTATGCTTATTGGTGTTCATTAATATCATTGGTAACATTGCTTTGCAACACCAATCGAATATTCGTACTTTGAATATTCTTCACTTCGCACCCAATTTTTCATTTAAAACGACATGCTCTATCCTCTTATATATGTTGTGACAAATACACGCCGCAAAAACCTTATGGGTCAAATTTAAACTGACACGCCGCAAAAACTTTTTATAGTCAAAATGTATAAAAAAAAATGATAGAATAATTCTACATATAATTTAAAAAAACAAATCAACAATGAAACAAGATAACAAAGATCGATAATGAAATCGATCTATCTAGGCATCATCTTATTTCATTATAATTGTTTATTTAAATCATACGTAGAAAAATCCTATCATTTCTCTTCTACATACTATGAACGCAATAACAATTATAACTATATATTGCTTGCGTATATACTAGGATATCTCTTTGTTGAATATGAAACGATCAATTTCAAGAAATCAATCGAATCAGACAATTCATCATATGTTGTCAATTTATTAAAATTCAAAGATATTTTGAATTTAATATTATAAATGTAAATATGTACATTCAAGTAATATATACATTATATTATATGAACGCAATAGCAATTATAACCATTATTTTGCTTGCGTATATGTTAAGATATTTCTTTGTTGAATATGAAACGATCAATTTAATGAAATCAATCGAATCTGAAAATTCATCATATGTTGTCAATTTATTAAAATTCAAAGATATTTTGAATTTCATATTATAAATGTAATATATATATATATATATATATACATATATGTAATATATACATTATATTGTATTATATGAACGCAATAGCAATTATAACCATATTGCTTGCGTGTATATATATTAAGATATTTCTTTGTTGAACATGAAACGATCAATTTCAAGAAATCAATCGAATCAGAAAATTCAACTTATATACGATGATTCATATTAAAACGAATCATCAAGCAAAGGATGAGCTTCAGTGGATCGCAGTATGGCAGCTGCTCTACCACTTACAACACCTTGCCCGTTACAAAAGTCGTTTACAATTGATTCTAGGCATTGTCATTGTATTAAATAATGTTTTAATATGTAACTAGCGCGGCACCCAGGTGATAATTAATCCTCCCGGATTTGCTATGTTACAAATAACATTGGCATCATATATTCATTATCGTTTATAAATAAATATAAACTTTAAATGATTTAGAAGCCATACAATGCAATTGCCCCATTTTTATCATTGCAGTCCAGCACGGATACGACCTTAGAGGCGTTCAGGCATAATCCAACGGACGTAGCGTCATACCACTGTTCGCTCGAACAAGTATTGTGCCATTGGTCCGTACCTGCGGTTCCTCTCGTACTACGCAGGAATGCTGTCGCAACAAATTTGTCATTAGTAGGATAAAACTAACCTGTCTCACGACGGTCTAAACCCAGCTCACGTTCCCTTGCATGGGTGAACAATCCAACGCTTGGTGAATTTTGCTTCACAATGATAGGAAGAGCCGACATCGAAGGATCAAAAAGCGACGTCGCTATGAACGCTTGGCCGCCACAAGCCAGTTATCCCTATGGTAACTTTTCTGACACCTCTTGTTAAAAACTCTTTAAACCAAAAGGATCGATAGGCCGAGCTTTAGCTGTCTCTGTGTGTACTGAACACCGAGATCAAGTCAGCATTTGCCCTTTTGCTCTATGTGTGGTTTCTGTCCGCACTGAGCTGGCCTTGGGACACCTCCGTTATTATTTGAGAGATGTACCGCCCCAGTCAAACTCCCCACCTGGCAATGTCCTTGAATTGGATCATACCTGAGTGCTGGAGTTATACCAAATCTCAATTATAATTATAACATCGATAAGATGATATATTTTATTAAAATCTGTTTGCAATTATATAACAAACTCTTGATATTTTGATCAAGAAACTTGCATCAAGACCAAATACCATAAGATATATAAATATATCCGTATAATGGCTAGGAAATGATACATGCTCCATTTAATCAAGTAAGTAAGGAAACAATAAGAGTAGTGGTATTTCATTGGCGATATATGAATAAATTCATAAATCTCCCACTTATGCTACACCTCTTATGTCTCCTTACACTGCCAGACTAGAGTCAAGCTCAAAAGGGTCTTCTTTCCCCGCTAATTATTCCAAGCCCGTTCCCTTGGCTGTGGTTTCGCTAGATAGTAGATAGGGACAGATTCCGAACTTGGTTTTACGTGAACCCCTGCCGTGTAGGCTTAATTTCACGGTGGGCCATCCCACATGGGGTTAATTTAAGCGTCAACCAGCGCCCATCGGATGACACAAGTGCCACCACCAGTACCTATTTGAAGTCATGTGTAAGGCATGAACTTCCTCCTTGGTTGAGAGCGAGGCCTATCTAACACCTCTTGAGTTGTAAACAACCCTATGTCTCCCGCGAATTTAGGAACAACCACAGCCACCACGATGCTCCCACTAGGGGGCCTACCTCACAAGACAGGAGTTGACCGGATAGCATGAGAGCTATTCCGGCCACTGGGCATCCTGTCTCCCGTGGTACCAGAATATAGCCTCCGGTCGAGCCTCGCAACCGTGAAGGTCACTTCCAGTTGAGCCCTTACAGCTCCGGACTGGCTGCCGATCCTACCTATTATCCTTCCTGTCGTCTCCTCGTGAAGACTTCACGAGCGTACCTCTTAAAGATATTGAAGCTAGTCGCAGTGGTTAAAACACTGCTGACGTCTACTATCCCATTCCTATAACTAACCAACATACCTTCTAAATCCCTAATATCGGAATATAATGGGCACACGCACAAAACATGTACCCAGTCTTCCCTATCAGCACCACAACGGCAGCCCTCTCCTTCACTAAGGCCCCTCTTATGCAGAAATGCATTTAGAGAGCCGTGCCCTGTGAGGAGAAAGCCTGAAAGAACGTCAAAACCTAATTGAAAACCTCTCATTAGCCAGACGTCTTGGATATATGAGCAAGTAACTCTGCCTACAGCGCTTAACTCCCATCTAGATTGCCATCTAGATGAGAGGCCTTCGCGCAGCAGAGCCCTCACCTCACCTTCAGTCAGATCTTCAATTGAGCTACCAGAAACCCAATCATGGTTTGACAGCTGTATACCCTTCTTAATTTTGAAAGCTATACCCCTTTGTACAACCTCCAAGTCGAGGGGTGGAGCTCCCAGCAATACCTGTAAAGCATCCGTAGACACCGTACGGCATACCGGAAGGCACCCCAACAGTGCTGCTCTTTGGCAGCTCAAAATCTGTCTGCGACCTACTACAGTCATGACAGCCTCGTACCATACAGACGCCCCAAATGTTACACAAGCAACAAGTAGACCATCATATACAGCACGAACCGCACCCCTGCTAAGGCCCCAGTCTGACCGAAGTACACGTCTGACTTGCCCAACAACTTTCTCCATTTTGCCTCTCAAGCTAGCTAAATGCGGCATAAATTTCATCCGCTCCCCCATAGTGATACCTAAATGCCTAACCTCTTTCACGGATTTGATTACCATATTGTTCAGACGGATAGTTGGAGGACGACTGGCAGACAAGATGCCTTTCAGCAACATGGCCACCGTCTTCTCCACGGACACACTTACACCAACACTCAGGCTCCACTCATTCACTAACCCGAGTACATAACATGACGATGTCTCAAGGTTAGCGCGAGACTGCCCTTCTATCAGCAGGAGTAGGTCATCTGCATATGCCACGCATTTGCAGTGATCACTCAACCGCCTAAGCAAGGTGTCCATCATTATGTTCCATATGAATGGACCACAAATGGAGCCTTGTGGGCAACCTCGCTCAACATCAACACATACGCTACCTATGCTGCTACCTACAATTGCTTTTCTATTGGAAAAATAACTTTTCCATAGCCCTAAATCTCGACATCCTATTTCCTCTAACCTACGTATCACTCTATTCCAACGTAAATAATCGAAAGCTCCTTTGAAGTCAATAAAGATCCCTAGCACATATTTTGTCCTACTCTCGCTAACGCTACTTTTAGTGAACTGCCATGCATCCTCTACGCCCTTGCCCTTCTTGAATCCAAACTGGCATGGTGAAGGCGCTTCAGTCATGTCCTCCTGAAGTCTTTCCACCATTACTCTTTCCAGTACTTTGCCAAGCACTGGTAAGAGACTGATTCCCCTATAAGACCTAGGATTACTTCTAGGCTTATCGGGAGACTTCAGTAGTGGCATGACTCTTGCAACCTTCCAATATGAGGGAAAATATCCAATGGCCACACATTTCCGATACAAGGAATTCATGTATTCAGGAATGACTTTCCAAATGGCTTTCACCATTTCGCCAGTCATTCCATCAATACCAGGTGATCTCCTTGACCGAATCAGCGTGACCGCATTTTCCACCTCCCTCACGCCAAGTGGCGGTGAGTCTTGATGAGGCTCATCCACCAAATTATCCGAATTTTCTTCCCTTGGAAAGAATTCCCTAAGAACAGCTCCTACACAATCCCTCCAATCATGCAAAAGAGTTTCTCCTACTTGGATTGCGCCGATTTCTGTACCTTTCCCTGAGCTCCTACAGATTCTATAAACCTGGCCCCAGGGATCATTCCTATTATCCGCAACAAATTCCCTCCACTCATTCTCTTTTTCCTTCAAAATCATGCGCTTGTAATCAAGCAAGCATTGCCTGAAAGCCGTTGTTTCTTGTGTCAAGTTAGAAGCATTGGTTGCTCTAGCTCTTTGGAAATTTTTCCTCAAGCTTCGAAGCATCCTCCGCTTTTCACTCAGACCGCGTGTCCACCATTTCACCCTTTTTCGATTCACCTTTCGGGTCCTCTCGAAGAGCTCATCGTTGACTCGCCAAACGCAATCATTAATGTGCTCGATTTGCCGATCACAGCTCAAGAGCTCATATTCTTGAAGCGAAAGCGAAGCAATCGCCGCAGCCACATGAGCCCCATAACTGCCCCAATCGGCTCCTCTTACACACCATCTCCTACTGAATTCTGATTCCCTCTGATTCCCTATGTGAGAGTGACCATCACTATTTCTAGTGCATTTAACCTGAATTAGGTTATGATCACTTACCCCTTCTACTACTTTCCAATTTATACTAAACCCACCCACCGCTGCCTTATTGGCAAGAGTTACATCTATATCACTCCTACCCATACCCACTACCTCAAAAGTGTACACTTCGCTTGGCTCGTTAATGGCATGAACCTCATTTGAGGTCATCCATTCGCTTAGCTGCTCACCCCGTTGACGTTTCCGATGTTCAGATGTAGATCCGTTCATCTTACTATGCCAGACGGAGGAAACAGCATTCGCGTCTACGCCAAGGAATAGCGGGCTGCTACCTGCAAGCAACAGCACACGATCCATGTACTCTATATAAGGTGGTATATCATCTCCATACTTACAATAGATGCTAGCGAATATTAGTTTCCCTATCTCATCTTCTACACTCACGCACACACCATGAACACTGGAGTCTACATTCATGCAGATGACATTTACATCATTTACAATGACAGCAGCGCTGCATCTAAGGTCTAAGAAAACCCGCATATCAGCGGGCAAGCCCCTTACACATCCCCCTGATGTATAAGGTTCTTGTACCAATGCAACACTGCTGCCCAATCGGCGCATTTCTTTCCCTAACTCGACCATAACACTGTACGACCCCTGACAATTTTGCTGTAGAAAAATCATCCTAATGCTTAGCCTGCATTCTAGCCAATCTTTCGCAATATATCGGACAGACTGGACTGTGCATCATATGGCCTGACTGCTTCCCTCTGAACGCACAGTCACGACAATTGAGTGCGTTACCACAATTACGCGCACGGTGACCTGGTTCACCACAGCGCCTACAAAGATCTTCTTTATGTCTGCATTCAGATACCCTGTGGTCGAAACCAAGACATCTGAAGCAGCTTGCCAGTATTTGGTACTCGCGCACTTTGAAAGAGAAATGCTTGATATAGCATCTCTCTCTATTTAAAATATTATTAATGGCACGAGTACTGCCCTCTACCACTACATTTACCACATTATTTCCCTCTATCCATGGCTTACTACTGATTCTCACTTCCTTAGAAAATTCCTCTTTGCTCATAATATCTCTAAGGTTCAGCTCGTACAGATCTTTCACGAAATCTTCACGAGAGATCTTCGCCTCAACTTTTTGGACAACAATTTTTGGGCCAAGTTTTTCATTGACCGCTACTTCTAACCCTACTTCGCTGAATTTATTATTTTGAGCTACTTTGTTACGCTCTGCTAGTGACGGCGTTCTAATTACAACACCGCCACTCTTTAATGGCTGAATATCGTGTATTCTTACCCCCAAGGAAGGACACACTTCTTCTACAACCCTCTTTGCAACCTCTTTGGAATTTTCTTTTCCCTTGTTGCTCCTGACAACCAGGGACCATGTTTCCACGGGTTTCTTAACTGGTTGAGCAACCAATGGTGGAAAAGCTGCATTATTAACGGACGGACGAGAAAGAGCAGCAATATTGTTCTGCGCAGACGGACGACTGGTAGTTCCTGAACCAGAAACTATGGACGACATTAGTGGAGGTGGTGGTATTTTAAAATTAACCGCCTGCTGCCTGCCGCTACTCTCAAGGACGTCAAGACGACCTTTGAGCCGCTCATTTTCGGCAATTAATGCCACAATTACTTCCTCGAATTCACCAGAGCAATTCATGATCTTACTTATCATGAATGGCTCTAGTTTTGAATCCTCTATAGCAGCAGCCAGCATCTTCTTTGCATCTTTTAATTTAGATGCAAACTCAGTGGGTACATACCTTTTCTCTGCAGTTGCTGTACCACTTACCGCCTTTTCAGCAACCGCAGACTTTCCATCGTCGCTCTTTTTTGTCAGCACCTTTGCCGCAGCCATGCCCCTCTTAATCCTCTTGATGATTTCCGGCTCGGTGTCTGATTCAGTCGCCGGATCCACCTTGACCTTCTTTTTCTTCTTCTTTTTGAGTGTAGGCTGCTGCAGCTCTTCCACACTCAAATTCGGCTTCTTGGTGACAGCCTCAACGTCGGTGCTAAGGCTCACCATATCGTCTTCGTCGAATTGCTCTGCGCCATCGACAGCCATCGCTGCAGTTTTTCGCCTAGCAGGCATATTTGTTTTTTTCACTACACTACACTTTTTATAATTTTCTCAATCAATTTTTTTTTTTTTTTTTTTTTTTTTTATTTTTATCACCAACTTGTTTTACTATTGCCTAGTGATTCGCTTGGAAGCGCTAGGCAATTTTTTTTTTTTTTTTTTAAATTGTTTTTTTTTTTTCCACCAATTTGTTTTACTATTACCTAGTAATTCGCTTGGAAGCACTAGGTAATTTTTAATTTTTTTTTTTTTTTTTTTTAAATCACTTCTTTTATCACTAAAAAATCACTTGTTTTAACACAGGTAGCAATAAAAATTGCTGATGTAGTTGCCGAAATAATCCACTGAATATTCACCGAATATTTCACTGAAAAATTTTTAGGTCGCTCCCCACACACAACCGCTCACTATGATAGCACACAATGAACTGAGTAGATAGGGACAGAGTGAATCTCGTTAATCCATTCATGCGCGTCACTAATTAGATGACGAGGCATTTGGCTACCTTAAGAGAGTCATAGTTACTCCCGCCGTTGACCCGCGCTTACTTGAATTTCTTCACGTTGACATTCAGAGCACTGGGCAGAAATCACATTGTGTCATCACCCGCTGGGGCCATCACAATGCTTTGTTTTAATTAGACAGTCGGATTCACCAAGTCCGTGCCAGTTCTGAATTGATTGTTAATTGATAATCGTTATAATTTAAAAGGAATACATCTTGCGATAGTTCCTTAAAAATTTTAGCAAGAAAGTTCCACAATTGGTTAAGTAAGCTACTATCCGGGGAACAAGATCCAAAGATCTTTATTTATCCAGAACGAGTACATAAACCATGTTATTGCTTCCCAATCAAGCCCGACTATCTCAATCTTCAGAGCCAATCCTTATCCCGAAGTTACGGATCTAATTTGCCGACTTCCCTTACCTACATTATTCTATCGACTAGAGACTCTTCACCTTGGAGACCAGCTGCGGATATCGGTACGGCCTGTTGAGAAGTTTGCGTGACCCCACCATAAATTTTCAAGGTCCGAGGAGAAAATATCGACACAACAGTAAATGTCATGCTCTTCTAGTCCATCTACCATATCTCTCTTCGAAAGACTTCCATGGTAGTACGACTATAAAACAGAAAAGAAAACTCTTCCGATACCTCTCGACGGCTTCTTTATGGTCGTTTCTGTTGCCAGGATGAGCATAAAGCCCATTTTTAATAACAAACGGATACTCAACAGGTTACGGAATTGGAACCGTATTCCCTTTCGTTCAAATATAATCAAGTGTTTAAATCTTAAATATATATACATATATATATATATATATATTTTTTCATTATAACTTGAAAATTTTCAGCTTTCGCCTTGAACTTAGGACCGACTAACTCGTGATCAACCACTGTTCACACGAAACCCTTCTCCACTTCAGTCCTCCAAGGTCTCATTCGATTATTTGCTACTACCACCAAGATCTGTACCAATGGCGGCTCCATGCAGGCTCACGCCAAACACTTCTAAGCACACCATTGTACCCTCCTACTCACTAAAGTTTCAAAATTTATAATTCAATCGAAATTGAATATAAATCATTTACTTTAGCGGTAATGTATAGGTATACAACTTAAGCGCCATCCATTTTAAGGGCTAGTTGCTTCGGCATGTGAGTTGTTACACACTCCTTAGCGGATTACGACTTCCATGTCCACCGTCATGCTGTTTTTAGCAACTAACGCCTTTCATGGTATCTGCATGAGTTGTTAATTTGGGCACCGTAACATAACGTTTGGTTCATCCCACAGCGCCAGTTCTGCTTACCAAAAGTGGCCCACTGGGCGCAATATATCATAGCCTCTACCTTCATATCAAGAAAGGTGAGGTTCTTACCCATTTAAAGTTTGAGAATAGGTTAAGATCGTTTCGATCCTAAGGCCTCTAATCATTCGCTTTACCAGATAGGAATATTTTATATAATAATTAAATGCACCAGCTATCCTGAGAGAAACTTCGGAGGGAACCAGCTACTAGATGGTTCGATGAGTCTTACGCAGCTATACTCAATTCTGACAATCGATTTGCACGTCAGAACTGTTTCGGTCTTCCATCAGGGTTTCCCCTGACTTCAACCTGATCAAGTATAGATCACCATCTTTCGGGTCACAGCATAAATGCTGAAGGTACGCTCTAGTTAGAGGTATAAATAATATAAATATTATTATACATAACTGTATAGAACGCCCCGGGATTGAATTATTAATCTATAAATAGATTAAAAACTAATCCCATTTAAATAACATTTAAGTTAATTATGCCTTTGGGTTTAATAAACATAAATCCCAATGACTTGCACATATGTTAGACTCCTTGGTCCGTGTTTCAAGACGGGTCCCGAAGGTATCCTGAATCTATCGCATTGTTAATCGTATGAGTGCATGTAAAATATGCATAAGTAAATAAATACTCATGCCATTACAAAATTCATTAATGAATTTAAGCACTATACATATTATTCCAACTATCAACACTTTATCAAATCATAAGAATTTATTCGACATTAATACACAAAACAGTATATTAATTTGAATAAACATTAATCTTAATGATTCTATGATAAATATATATTTGTGTTAATAGATTACAATGTCCAAATATAGAAAAAATGCACACTATTCATATAATATGTTTAAAATATTATATTCATAATGTTGTATTTTCTATAATGGATATTCAGGTTCATCGGGCTTAACCTCTAAGCAGTTTCACGTACTATTTAACTCTCTATTCAGAGTTCTTTTCAACTTTCCCTCACGGTACTTGTTTACTATCGGTCTCATGGTTATATTTAGCTTTAGATGGAGTTTACCACCCACTTAGTGCTGCACTATCAAGCAACACGACTCTTTGGAATCATCTTCCAGTAATCATTAACGTTATACGGGCCTAGCACCCTCTATGGGTAAATGGCCTCATTTAAGAAGGACTTAAACCGTTAATTTCTCATACTAGATTATAGATGTTCCATACACTGCATCTCATATTTGTCCCAAAGACAAAATGACTTAGTGATGAACTGTTTTCTTTTCGCTCGCCGCTACTAAGAAAATCCTTGTTAGTTTCTTTTCCTCCCCTAATTAATATGCTTAAATTCAGGGGGTAGTCCCATATGAGTTGAGGTTGTATAAGAATTATTTTCCTATATAGGAAACATTTTAAACCTTCAGAATTAATAATTCATTATAATTGTATTGTTATATATAAATAAGAGGCAATTCTAGAAAAAAATTTATTTCTTTATGCTAGACATTCCTCAATATTTATATAAACTTATAAATATCAATCTGAGGTTAATTATTCATATATATTATGGATAAAAAATATATAAAAAATTTTATCCAATAATATAACATGTGCTTAAAGCATTCTTATTAAAATTATTAATAATAATAATAATAATTTTTTAATAAGAAACCAAGCAACTTCATTTATATATTCTTACAACCCTCAACCATATGTAGTCCAAGCAGTACATTTAAAATTAATTAAAGTACATGATAGCATGGACTGCGATATGCGTTCAAAATATCGATGTTCATGTGTCCTGCAGTTCACACGATGACGCACAGTTTGCTGCGTTCTTCATCGACCCATGAGCCAAGTGATCCACCGCTTAGAGTTTTAACAATTGAAAAAAATCCATTTCATATATAAATGAAATGTGTCACAAATATTTTTTGAAAGGTAAGGATTGTATAAATCCCCCTTTCAATATATGTACTATATATTGATTAAATATTGCTCATTGCGAATGTCTTAGTTTATATATATATTTATTATATATATATAAACATTAACTTATAGAAAATTAAAAATTTTCCTAAGTGCAATTTACTCAATATTCAATATATGTACTATATTGATTAAACATTGCTCATTGCGAATGTCTTAGTTTATATATATATTTATTATATATATAAACATTAACTTATAGAAAATTAAAAATTTTCCTAAGTGCAATTTACTCAATGTTGAATATGTTCTACATATTGATTAAACATTGCTCATTGCGAATGTCTTAGTTTATATATATATTTATTATATA
>CAWZZZ010000080.1:85000-100000 GCA_963966595.1 Physocephala rufipes
GTTATATATTCGTATATTATATATATATATATATTTATAAATATATATATATTGTATATACATATATATTACTTGCATCTCCAATTCATAATAAATATGTATTTACTATAAATACATATAACTATTTGTGATCTAAAATTAATAATTTCAGATTAATCACATATGTAACATATTTATATTATGATATCATGGATATTTATTTCATTTTATTTATTCATCTAAGCTAAGTAATTCTCAGCTTAGATCTAGAAACTATGAACGTAGAAGTAAAACGGCATCTGCCAATCTTACTTATATAGTAATCTGACACCTCTGTAACATATTTTTGTTCATATATATTGCGCAATTTGCTCATATAGCAAATTTTCTTGTATTGCCATTTTTCATTTAATATAGTGAATTTATTATCACTAATTATATGTATATATTTATATATATATATATATATATATATGTATGTATATATTTATATATACAACAATCTTCATTACATGAAGATTTTTTTGAAATCATGACTTTTATCATGATTTTATGTTTATTGTTGGTTGATTAACATCATTGGTAACATTGCTATGCAAGACCAATTGAATATTCGTACTTTGAATATTCTTCATTTCCAGCCTTCATTTCATTTCATTTCGTTCGAACATTCGAACCATGCTCTGTTCCCTTATAAAGGTTGTGACGAATACACGCGGCAAATAATTCACTTTATTAATTCATCTATACCAAGCAATTCTCTGCTTAGATTTAGAAACTATAAAGGTAGAAGTAAAATGGCATCAGCCAATCTTACTTATATATACATCAATACGGACGTATAATTTCAATTATAGATTGCTCATAGAGCAAATTATCTTGTATCGCCATTTCGTTGTCACTCGAATCTCATACAATCATCATTTAATATAGTGAATTTATTATCACTATTTATAAGAATATTTATATATACGACTATATATAATATTGCCCATTCGTAATCAATCGTATATCTCTTATTATATTGGATAACATTCCATTTGCAAATCATATCAAAATCATTAGTACCTTCTTCAAATAAAGGCTTTTGAAATCATGACTTCTTCTATCACGATTTTGTGCTTACTGTTGGTTGATTAACAACATTATTGGTAACATATTGCTATGCAAGACCAATCGAATATTCATACCTTGAATATTCAACATCGTTTTCCAACCATCTTTTTCATTCATTTACCATGCTCTGTTCCCTTATAAAGGTTTTTAAACCAGCACCCGGGGAAAGATGTTTTGTTCGAAGTTTATTCAAACAAAATTTAATATAGTAAATTATTGTCACTGTTTATATGCATATTTACATATACGACAATATATATAACATTGTACATGCACCTCCAATCGCATTTTATTATATTGAAAATAATCAATTTTCAACATATATCAATCATTATAACTTCGCATGAAGCTTTTTGAAATCATGACTTTTAATCATAATTTTATGCTTATTGGTGTTCATTAATATCATTGGTAACATTGCTTTGCAACACCAATTGAATATTCGTACTTTGAATATTCTTCATTTCCCATCCATCTTCTTCATTCATTCACCACCCTATGTTCTCTTATAAAGGTTGTGACAAATGCACGCAACGAAAACCTTTTTTGGTCAAATTTATTCCAAATTTGATACAAACACTATTTAATATAGTGAATTAATATTCACTATTTATATATACGACAATATTTAACATCGTACACGCACCTCCAATCGTATTTTATTATATTGAAAACGTTCAATTTGCAACTTATATCAATCATTATACCTTCACATGAAGATATTTGAAATCATGACTTTTAATCATAATTTTATGCTTATTGGTGTTCATTAATATCATTGGTAACATTGCTTTGCAACACCAATTGAATATTCGTACTTTGAATATTCTTCATTTCCAGCCTTCATTTCATTTCATTTCGTTCGAACATTCGAACCATGCTCTGTTCCCTTATAAAGGTTGTGACGAATACACGCGGCAAATAATTCACTTTATTAATTCATCTATACCAAGCAATTCTCTGCTTAGATTTAGAAACTATAAAGGTAGAAGTAAAATGGCATCAGCCAATCTTACTTATATATACATCAATACGGACGTATAATTTCAATTATAGATTGCTCATAGAGCAAATTATCTTGTATCGCCATTTCGTTGTCACTCGAATCTCATACAATCATCATTTAATATAGTGAATTTATTATCACTATTTATAAGAATATTTATATATACGACTATATATAATATTGCCCATTCGTAATCAATCGTATATCTCTTATTATATTGGATAACATTCCATTTGCAAATCATATCAAAATCATTAGTACCTTCTTCAAATAAAGGCTTTTGAAATCATGACTTCTTCTATCACGATTTTGTGCTTACTGTTGGTTGATTAACAACATTATTGGTAACATATTGCTATGCAAGACCAATCGAATATTCATACCTTGAATATTCAACATCGTTTTCCAACCATCTTTTTCATTCATTTACCATGCTCTGTTCCCTTATAAAGGTTTTTAAACCAGCACCCGGGGAAAGATGTTTTGTTCGAAGTTTATTCAAACAAAATTTAATATAGTAAATTATTGTCACTGTTTATATGCATATTTACATATACGACAATATATATAACATTGTACATGCACCTCCAATCGCATTTTATTATATTGAAAATAATCAATTTTCAACATATATCAATCATTATAACTTCGCATGAAGCTTTTTGAAATCATGACTTTTAATCATAATTTTATGCTTATTGGTGTTCATTAATATCATTGGTAACATTGCTTTGCAACACCAATTGAATATTCGTACTTTGAATATTCTTCATTTCCCATCCATCTTCTTCATTCATTCACCACCCTATGTTCTCTTATAAAGGTTGTGACAAATGCACGCAACGAAAACCTTTTTTGGTCAAATTTATTCCAAATTTGATACAAACACTATTTAATATAGTGAATTAATATTCACTATTTATATATACGACAATATTTAACATCGTACACGCACCTCCAATCGTATTTTATTATATTGAAAACGTTCAATTTGCAACTTATATCAATCATTATACCTTCACATGAAGATATTTGAAATCATGACTTTTAATCATAATTTTATGCTTATTGGTGTTCATTAATATCATTGGTAACATTGCTTTGCAACACCAATTGAATATTCGTACTTTGAATATTCTTCATTTTCCAACCATCTTTCGCATTCATATATTTACCATGCGCTCTATTCCCTTATACAAGCATTATTTAATATAGTGAATTATTATTCACTATTTATATATACGACAATATTTAACATCGTACATGCACCTCCAATCGTATTTTATTATATTGAAAACGTTCAATTTGCAACTTATATCAATCATTATACCTTCACATGAAGATATTTGAAATCATGACTTTTGTCATAATTTTATGCTTATTGGTGTTCATTAATATCATTGGTAACATTGCTTTGCAACACCAATTGAATATTCGTACTTTGAATATTCTTCATTTCCCATCCATCTTCTTCATTCATTCATTCACCACCCTATGTTCTCTTATAAAGGTTGTGACAAATGCACGCAACGAAAACCTTTTTTGGTCAAATTTATTCCAAATTTGATACAAACACTATTTAATATAGTGAATTAATATTCACTATTTATATATACGACAATATTTAACATCGTACATGCACCTCCAACCGTATTTTATTATATTGAAAACGTTCAATTTGCAACTTATATCAATCATTATACCTTCACATGAAGATATTTGAAATCATGACTTTTGTCATAATTTTATGCTTATTGGTGTTCATTAATATCATTGGTAACATTGCTTTGCAACACCAATTGAATATTCGTACTTTGAATATTCTTCATTTTCCAACCATCTTTCGCATTCATAT
This sequence comes from Physocephala rufipes, assembly GCA_963966595.1. Classification (NCBI taxonomy): domain Eukaryota; kingdom Metazoa; phylum Arthropoda; class Insecta; order Diptera; family Conopidae; genus Physocephala; species Physocephala rufipes. Next base: position 88,957 of record CAWZZZ010000080.1, read on the forward strand.
ATTTACCATGCGCTCTATTCCCTTATACAAGCATTATTTAATATAGTGAATTATTATTCACTATTTATATCTATATTTATATATACGATAATATTTAACATCGTACATGCACCTCCAATCGTATTTTATTATATTGAAAACGTTCAATTTGCAACTTATATCAATCATTATACCTTCACATGAAGATATTTGAAATCATGACTTTTGTCATAATTTTATGCTTATTGGTGTTCATTAATATCATTGGTAACATTTCTTTGCAACACCAATCGAATATTCGTACTTTGAATATTCTTCATTTTCCAACCATCTTTCGCATTCATATATTTACCATGCGCTCTATTCCCTTATACAAGCATTATTTAATATAGTGAATTATTATTCACTATTTATATCTATATTTATATATACGATAATATTTAACATCGTACATGCACCTCCAATCGAATTTTATTACATTGAAAACGTTCAATTTGCAACTTATATCAATCATTATACCTTCACATGAAGATATTTGAAATCATGACTTTTGTCATAATTTTATGCTTATTGGTGTTCATTAATATCATTGGTAACATTGCTTTGCAACACCAATCGAATATTCGTACTTTGAATATTCTTCACTTCGCACCCAATTTTTCATTTAAAACGACATGCTCTATCCTCTTATATATGTTGTGACAAATACACGCCGCAAAAACCTTATGGGTCAAATTTAAACTGACACGCCGCAAAAACTTTTTATAGTCAAAATGTATAAAAAAAAATGATAGAATAATTCTACATATAATTTAAAAAAACAAATCAACAATGAAACAAGATAACAAAGATCGATAATGAAATCGATCTATCTAGGCATCATCTTATTTCATTATAATTGTTTATTTAAATCATACGTAGAAAAATCCTATCATTTCTCTTCTACATACTATGAACGCAATAACAATTATAACTATATATTGCTTGCGTATATACTAGGATATCTCTTTGTTGAATATGAAACGATCAATTTCAAGAAATCAATCGAATCAGACAATTCATCATATGTTGTCAATTTATTAAAATTCAAAGATATTTTGAATTTAATATTATAAATGTAAATATGTACATTCAAGTAATATATACATTATATTATATGAACGCAATAGCAATTATAACCATTATTTTGCTTGCGTATATGTTAAGATATTTCTTTGTTGAATATGAAACGATCAATTTAATGAAATCAATCGAATCTGAAAATTCATCATATGTTGTCAATTTATTAAAATTCAAAGATATTTTGAATTTCATATTATAAATGTAATATATATATATATATATATATACATATATGTAATATATACATTATATTGTATTATATGAACGCAATAGCAATTATAACCATATTGCTTGCGTGTATATATATTAAGATATTTCTTTGTTGAACATGAAACGATCAATTTCAAGAAATCAATCGAATCAGAAAATTCAACTTATATACGATGATTCATATTAAAACGAATCATCAAGCAAAGGATGAGCTTCAGTGGATCGCAGTATGGCAGCTGCTCTACCACTTACAACACCTTGCCCGTTACAAAAGTCGTTTACAATTGATTCTAGGCATTGTCATTGTATTAAATAATGTTTTAATATGTAACTAGCGCGGCACCCAGGTGATAATTAATCCTCCCGGATTTGCTATGTTACAAATAACATTGGCATCATATATTCATTATCGTTTATAAATAAATATAAACTTTAAATGATTTAGAAGCCATACAATGCAATTGCCCCATTTTTATCATTGCAGTCCAGCACGGATACGACCTTAGAGGCGTTCAGGCATAATCCAACGGACGTAGCGTCATACCACTGTTCGCTCGAACAAGTATTGTGCCATTGGTCCGTACCTGCGGTTCCTCTCGTACTACGCAGGAATGCTGTCGCAACAAATTTGTCATTAGTAGGATAAAACTAACCTGTCTCACGACGGTCTAAACCCAGCTCACGTTCCCTTGCATGGGTGAACAATCCAACGCTTGGTGAATTTTGCTTCACAATGATAGGAAGAGCCGACATCGAAGGATCAAAAAGCGACGTCGCTATGAACGCTTGGCCGCCACAAGCCAGTTATCCCTATGGTAACTTTTCTGACACCTCTTGTTAAAAACTCTTTAAACCAAAAGGATCGATAGGCCGAGCTTTAGCTGTCTCTGTGTGTACTGAACACCGAGATCAAGTCAGCATTTGCCCTTTTGCTCTATGTGTGGTTTCTGTCCGCACTGAGCTGGCCTTGGGACACCTCCGTTATTATTTGAGAGATGTACCGCCCCAGTCAAACTCCCCACCTGGCAATGTCCTTGAATTGGATCATACCTGAGTGCTGGAGTTATACCAAATCTCAATTATAATTATAACATCGATAAGATGATATATTTTATTAAAATCTGTTTGCAATTATATAACAAACTCTTGATATTTTGATCAAGAAACTTGCATCAAGACCAAATACCATAAGATATATAAATATATCCGTATAATGGCTAGGAAATGATACATGCTCCATTTAATCAAGTAAGTAAGGAAACAATAAGAGTAGTGGTATTTCATTGGCGATATATGAATAAATTCATAAATCTCCCACTTATGCTACACCTCTTATGTCTCCTTACACTGCCAGACTAGAGTCAAGCTCAAAAGGGTCTTCTTTCCCCGCTAATTATTCCAAGCCCGTTCCCTTGGCTGTGGTTTCGCTAGATAGTAGATAGGGACAGATTCCTGTCGGTGCTTTACGTGAACACCTGCCGTGAAGGCTTAAGTTCACGGTGGGCCATCCCACATGGGGTCAATTTAAGCGTCGACCGGCGCCCTTCGGATGAGCACGAAGTGCCATCTCCAGTACCAGATCTAAAGCCATGCGTAAGGACATGAGCTTACTCCTTGGTAGGGAGTCGAGGCCTATCTACACCTCTTGGGTTGAAAATACAACCTTATGTCTCCCGCGAATTTGGGAACAACCACAACCACCGCGATGCTCCCACTAGGGGGCCTACCTCAATAGACAGGAGTGGCTGGATAGCATGAAAGCTATTCCAACCACTGGGCACCCTGTCTCCCGCGGTACCAGAATATAGCTTCTGGTCAAGCTTTGGCAACCGTGAAGGTCACTTCCAGTTGGGTTCCATACAACCCCGGACTGGCGGCCTAAGAAAGAGGGAATGGGGGAGGGGGAAGGAAATAGGAATTGGGAGGGGTGGAGCTGAAACGAAGAAGAGGGGGACAAAAGTAGTGGCGGAGCGTTTCAGCTCGAGGAATTCAAAATCTTACAAATTTCAACCTAGAAATTCGAAGATCAAAAAATTTTAAATTTGAAAATTTAAAAAATTTGAGATTCAAAATTCCAAGTTCGAAATTCCTAAGACCTTGAACCCACACACACACACACACACACAAAGAACACACAGACAACCTAGTTACTCCTAATAATTCTACGCCTATCGAAAACCTTCTTGGCAAATCTACTCAAGCTGTGAACGTTTGAGATAGAGGAAAATACCCCGCTCACGTCACAGCCGTCATCACTGTAAACAACACCCATCGAATCTAAATCCCTAAACTCTGAGTAAGATGGGCACATGCACAAAACATGTACCCAATCTTCCGAAGACGACCCGCAATGACATTCGGCACTTTCGCACAGACCCCTTTTGTGCAAAAATGCATTAAATGAACCATGCCCCGTTAGAAAATATCCTAAGCTAAGGCCAAAACTTAGCTCAGGATTAGCTCCCATGAAAAAGACATCCCTTAGAAATCCGTAAGTAACTCTTCCGTTTAGAGATGCGTCCCATCTAGATTGCCATCTAGACATGACACAATCTCTTAGAAGAGCCTTACGCCCATTGAAAGACAATCCCTCTAAGTCCCTATCAGTGAACCAATCGACACCACTAACCTGAAAACCCCTTTTGACTTTGAAGGCTATTCCCCGTTGAATAGCTACCAAATCAAGTGGGGGAACACCGAGCAATACCTGCATGGCCTCAGTGGAGACCGTGCGGCACACTGGCAAACACCCCATAAGCGCCCTTCTCTGGCATTTCAAAATTTGATTACGGCCTGCTACAGTCATAACTGTTTCGTACCATACCGACGCCCCAAAAGTTGCACAAGCAACAAATAAGCCGTCATATATGACACGAACAGCACGCCTGCTCAGCCCCCAATCAGATCTCAAAACGCGCCTAACTTGACCAACCACACTGGACATTCGCTCATTCATGCGTGTTAAATGAGGCAAGAACTTCATGCGCTCGCCCATGGTAATTCCCAGATATTTGACTTCAGTCACATATCTAAGACTCACCCCGTTCAAGCGCACCGTAGGAGGCCGTCTGACAGACAGGTTACCTTTCAGTAACATGGTGACAGACTTCTCCTCAGACACACCCACCCCCACACGCATGCCCCAATCATGCACCATTGGCATCACCAGCTCAGCCTTTCTCTCAAGCTCAGCGCGAGACTGACTTTCCAGAAGGATGAGCAGATCATCTGCGTAGGCACAACATTTGCAGTGCGCGGTTAGCTGCTGCAACAGTGGATCCATCATAATGTTCCATATAAATGGACCACAGATAGATCCCTGCGGGCAGCCACGCACTACATCGACAGACACACTATCATACACACCAGCTACCCTAGCTTTTCTGTCAGAGAAATAACTTTTCCACAAGTTAATTTCTTGACAGCCAACTTCCCGCAATCTATCAAAAACCCTATCCCAGCTCAAGTAATCAAAAGCACCTTTAAAATCGATAAAGATGCCCAGAATATACTTTGAGCTGCTTTCCCCAACACTATTTTTTACAAAAGCCCAAGCATCTTCTACACCTTTTCCCTTTGTGAAACCAAATTGAACAGGTGACATTGGAACAGTCATATCACCCAAAAGCCTTTCCACCATTATCCTTTCCAGTACTTTTCCAAGCACTGGAAGTAAACAGATTCCACGATAAGAGCGAGGATTAGTCCTCACCTTATCGGGAGATTTCAGAAGGACCATAACTCGGGCCTCCTTCCATCCATGGGGGAAATAGCTTTGCCTCACGCAGCTTCGATACAAGGAAACCAAGTATTCAGGATTAACCTTCCAGATGGTTTTCACCATCTCTCCAGTTATTCCATCGAAACCCGGTGACCTTTTGGATCGAATGAGCGATACAGCCTGCTCCAACTCGCTTCTTGTGACATCGGACGGAACGGACGAAACATGAATATCATCTGCCGTGAAGGCCCTATGAGTCGATACTCTAGGAAAGAATTCGTTAAGCAGAGCGCCTATACAATCTTTCCAGCTATAAACAAAACTCTCTCCTACAAGTAAACTACTGATTTCACTCCTATTAGAATTCCTACAAATCCTATAAGCTTGGCCCCATGGATCATCCCTATTGCTTGAAACGAACCTTTTCCAATCATTCTCCTTAACTTGCAGAATCATTCTCTTGTATTCTGCTAAGCAATGTCTGAATGCAGTGACGGTTTGAGCCAGATTTTCAGCGTTAGCCACACGAGCGCGTTGGAATTTCTTCCTCAGCTTTCGCAATGTCCGTCGCTTCAATGTTAGCTCGCGCGTCCACCAATTCACTCTTTTTCGATTCACCTTGCGGCTTCTCTCAAAGAGATCATCGTTTACGCGCCACACACACTCATTCAAAAACTCGATTTGCTGATCGGCATTTAAGAGCTCGAACTCATGCAGCGACATGGAAGTGAGCGCTGCACTTATATGAGCACCGTAAATATTCCAATCAGCTCTTCGAGTGCACCATCGCTTAACATCTATACTTTCCCTAGCGACAGTTTCTCTATTGACCGTAACCTGTATCAGATTATGGTCACTTACCCCCTCTAATACCTCCCAACGACAGCTAAATGAGGAAACTGCTGCGGCATTGGCAAGAGTGACATCAATGTCACTCTTACCTCTACCAACCACTTCATATGTATACATTTCGCTAGGCTCATTTATGGCTTGAACGCAATTTGCGATCATCCATTCGCTTAGCAGTTCTCCTCTGCGTCGTTTTTCATGCTCGGACGTAGATCCGGTCATTTTACTAAACCACGCAGGGGAGACGGCATTAGCGTCTAAGCCAAGGAAAAGCGGACTGCTGCCAGCAAGCAACAGCACACTGTCCATGTATTCTATGAATGGCTCGATTCCCTCACTAAATTTGCAATAAACACTAGCTAAGAGAACCTTTCCAAAATTTCCCTCAACACTAACACATACACCACAATCATTGGAAAACACATTCATGCACACCACATTCACATCATTAACTATAACAGCAGCATTGCATCTGGTATCGAGAAACACCCGCATATCGGCGGGCAACCCTCTTATACATCCCCCTGATGTATAAGGTTCCTGAACCAATGCAATACTGCTGCCCAATCTACGAAGCTCTTTCCCTAACTCTACCATTACGCAATATGCGCCCTGACAATTTTGTTGCAGGAATCTAATCATTTTAGTTCCTAACTTGCAACCTAGCAATAGCAGCAGAATAGAGTGGGCACTCCTTGGACATCATTTGATGTCCAGAGTTTTTCCCACGAAGGGCGCAATTTCTGCAATTGGCAGAATTCGTGCATTTATTCGCACGGTGGCCCTCCTGACCACATTTCCTACATACTTCCCTCTCGAGTTTACAGTCGCTAACCCTATGACCAAGACCTAGACAGCGAAAACAACCAAGAAATTGCCTGTATTCCCTAACTCGGAAAGAATGCCACTGGACGTAGCAGCGACCAGCCAGTAAGAGAGCATCTAAGGCGGCGTCACATCCTTCCAGTACAACGTTGACAGGGACGTCAACATCACATTTCCAAGGATGTGAGACCACCTTAATCTCCTTCTTGAAAATATCCGACGTAATCACGTCCTTTAAATTTAAGTTATAAAGGTCCTCCATGAACCTTTCTACACTAATGCTAGATTGTACCCCCTGAACTACAATTCTACGGCCTGGCTTCCGGTTTACGGCTGCTACAAGCCCAATTTCACTGAATTTTTCATTCTTCACGATTCTCTCCTGTTCTGGAACAGAAAGTGTCGTTATGAGGGCACCACCATTTTGCAAGGGTTTAATATCCCTAATTCTGACTCCTAACGTAGGTGCTACGTGGTCGATGATCTTTTTTACCACCGTATCGGACGGAACATTGGACTTTCTGCTCTTTACTACCAGCGACCAAGTTGGGACTGGCGCTTTAACAACCGGTTGACTCTTGACTGGAGCAGGAGCATTTACACCTTTGGCGGCAACATTTGCAAAGCTCAATGTATTTGCCATAGTTGCATCATTTACCTTACCACCAACCCTTTTTGGAGAATTAACCCCAGATGCAGACGGAACAGACACGGACAACGGACCATTAATTTCCCTACTTTCCAGAACGGACAGCCGACCTTTTAATTCTTCATTTTCTGCCAAAAGGTTAAAAACGATTTTCTCGTATTCCCCTGTGGCAGATATGACCCTTTTTGCTAATTCTGGGTCTACTGGGCCTTTCTCAAAAATTATCCCCAGAAGACCGGAAGCCAGGCCTTTCAACTCCCTTATTAAACCCGAAATATCTAATTTATTTAAATGGAGATTGTTTGGACTTACCCCAGATTTTCCGCCTGGAAGGACAGCATCAACATCTACTACCTTGGAAGTTGCGGCGTAGCCAGACTTCGGTAATTTGCTTTCAGCAGTCTGGTCACCTGTCTTAATTTCCTGTATATCACGTTCTAGCTCCTTTTTCCTTCGACGTTCGGCCTTTTTCCTCTTCTTGGCTTCTTTGCTTGAAATTGGACTTGGTGGGATGTCCTCATCCATTACCTTCTTCTTTGGAGCAGGCAAGACCGAATCTTCGGAGATAGAGGAAGCATCGGACGCTTCCTCCATCCTCTCCACCCTCTTGGATCGCTTCATAATTTCGCGATCGACAAGATTATGGCAACAATAAAAATTCTTAGAATTTTCCACACAGAACACAATTATAATAGCTAACACAATTAACAGCACACTCAAGATGCGCGGTTAATTCACAGTTCCACGAATTTTGTAAGTAGTCAATTGGTTTTTCCGCTTTTGCACTGAAAAGTGCACGTGAATACCAATTTACGGGTAAAGCCAACACACAGCTATGCGCGCTGGTAATTTTACCGTATATTGATTGGACCGAAAGCGAACACACACAAAAGGGAATACGCGATTACGCCACGAACGAGCGCAAAGCATAAACAGTAATAAATATCGCGCGAAAACAAAACCGACGAACACGCACAAAAGGGAACGCCGATAAAGGTAAGCTCAAAGAGTAACCGCAAAAATATCGCCTCGAAACCTTTCGAAAAACACAATGTAATTTTTCGCCAATAAATCTTCAGAGCAAAGCACGTCTGAACAACTCGAATGTCACGAATGGACTGAGTAGATAGGGACAGAGTGAATCTCGTTAATCCATTCATGCGCGTCACTAATTAGATGACGAGGCATTTGGCTACCTTAAGAGAGTCATAGTTACTCCCGCCGTTGACCCGCGCTTACTTGAATTTCTTCACGTTGACATTCAGAGCACTGGGCAGAAATCACATTGTGTCATCACCCGCTGGGGCCATCACAATGCTTTGTTTTAATTAGACAGTCGGATTCACCAAGTCCGTGCCAGTTCTGAATTGATTGTTAATTGATAATCGTTATAATTTAAAAGGAATACATCTTGCGATAGTTCCTTAAAAATTTTAGCAAGAAAGTTCCACAATTGGTTAAGTAAGCTACTATCCGGGGAACAAGATCCAAAGATCTTTATTTATCCAGAACGAGTACATAAACCATGTTATTGCTTCCCAATCAAGCCCGACTATCTCAATCTTCAGAGCCAATCCTTATCCCGAAGTTACGGATCTAATTTGCCGACTTCCCTTACCTACATTATTCTATCGACTAGAGACTCTTCACCTTGGAGACCAGCTGCGGATATCGGTACGGCCTGTTGAGAAGTTTGCGTGACCCCACCATAAATTTTCAAGGTCCGAGGAGAAAATATCGACACAACAGTAAATGTCATGCTCTTCTAGTCCATCTACCATATCTCTCTTCGAAAGACTTCCATGGTAGTACGACTATAAAACAGAAAAGAAAACTCTTCCGATACCTCTCGACGGCTTCTTTATGGTCGTTTCTGTTGCCAGGATGAGCATAAAGCCCATTTTTAATAACAAACGGATACTCAACAGGTTACGGAATTGGAACCGTATTCCCTTTCGTTCAAATATAATCAAGTGTTTAAATCTTAAATATATATACATATATATATATATATATATTTTTTCATTATAACTTGAAAATTTTCAGCTTTCGCCTTGAACTTAGGACCGACTAACTCGTGATCAACCACTGTTCACACGAAACCCTTCTCCACTTCAGTCCTCCAAGGTCTCATTCGATTATTTGCTACTACCACCAAGATCTGTACCAATGGCGGCTCCATGCAGGCTCACGCCAAACACTTCTAAGCACACCATTGTACCCTCCTACTCACTAAAGTTTCAAAATTTATAATTCAATCGAAATTGAATATAAATCATTTACTTTAGCGGTAATGTATAGGTATACAACTTAAGCGCCATCCATTTTAAGGGCTAGTTGCTTCGGCATGTGAGTTGTTACACACTCCTTAGCGGATTACGACTTCCATGTCCACCGTCATGCTGTTTTTAGCAACTAACGCCTTTCATGGTATCTGCATGAGTTGTTAATTTGGGCACCGTAACATAACGTTTGGTTCATCCCACAGCGCCAGTTCTGCTTACCAAAAGTGGCCCACTGGGCGCAATATATCATAGCCTCTACCTTCATATCAAGAAAGGTGAGGTTCTTACCCATTTAAAGTTTGAGAATAGGTTAAGATCGTTTCGATCCTAAGGCCTCTAATCATTCGCTTTACCAGATAGGAATATTTTATATAATAATTAAATGCACCAGCTATCCTGAGAGAAACTTCGGAGGGAACCAGCTACTAGATGGTTCGATGAGTCTTACGCAGCTATACTCAATTCTGACAATCGATTTGCACGTCAGAACTGTTTCGGTCTTCCATCAGGGTTTCCCCTGACTTCAACCTGATCAAGTATAGATCACCATCTTTCGGGTCACAGCATAAATGCTGAAGGTACGCTCTAGTTAGAGGTATAAATAATATAAATATTATTATACATAACTGTATAGAACGCCCCGGGATTGAATTATTAATCTATAAATAGATTAAAAACTAATCCCATTTAAATAACATTTAAGTTAATTATGCCTTTGGGTTTAATAAACATAAATCCCAATGACTTGCACATATGTTAGACTCCTTGGTCCGTGTTTCAAGACGGGTCCCGAAGGTATCCTGAATCTATCGCATTGTTAATCGTATGAGTGCATGTAAAATATGCATAAGTAAATAAATACTCATGCCATTACAAAATTCATTAATGAATTTAAGCACTATACATATTATTCCAACTATCAACACTTTATCAAATCATAAGAATTTATTCGACATTAATACACAAAACAGTATATTAATTTGAATAAACATTAATCTTAATGATTCTATGATAAATATATATTTGTGTTAATAGATTACAATGTCCAAATATAGAAAAAATGCACACTATTCATATAATATGTTTAAAATATTATATTCATAATGTTGTATTTTCTATAATGGATATTCAGGTTCATCGGGCTTAACCTCTAAGCAGTTTCACGTACTATTTAACTCTCTATTCAGAGTTCTTTTCAACTTTCCCTCACGGTACTTGTTTACTATCGGTCTCATGGTTATATTTAGCTTTAGATGGAGTTTACCACCCACTTAGTGCTGCACTATCAAGCAACACGACTCTTTGGAATCATCTTCCAGTAATCATTAACGTTATACGGGCCTAGCACCCTCTATGGGTAAATGGCCTCATTTAAGAAGGACTTAAACCGTTAATTTCTCATAC
>CAWZZZ010000080.1:105000-117500 GCA_963966595.1 Physocephala rufipes
AATCAATTTTCAACATATATCAATCATTATAACTTCGCATGAAGCTTTTTGAAATCATGACTTTTAATCATAATTTTATGCTTATTGGTGTTCATTAATATCATTGGTAACATTGCTTTGCAACACCAATTGAATATTCGTACTTTGAATATTCTTCATTTCCCATCCATCTTCTTCATTCATTCACCACCCTATGTTCTCTTATAAAGGTTGTGACAAATGCACGCAACGAAAACCTTTTTTGGTCAAATTTATTCCAAATTTGATACAAACACTATTTAATATAGTGAATTAATATTCACTATTTATATATACGACAATATTTAACATCGTACACGCACCTCCAATCGTATTTTATTATATTGAAAACGTTCAATTTGCAACTTATATCAATCATTATACCTTCACATGAAGATATTTGAAATCATGACTTTTAATCATAATTTTATGCTTATTGGTGTTCATTAATATCATTGGTAACATTGCTTTGCAACACCAATTGAATATTCGTACTTTGAATATTCTTCATTTTCCAACCATCTTTCGCATTCATATATTTACCATGCGCTCTATTCCCTTATACAAGCATTATTTAATATAGTGAATTATTATTCACTATTTATATATACGACAATATTTAACATCGTACATGCACCTCCAATCGTATTTTATTATATTGAAAACGTTCAATTTGCAACTTATATCAATCATTATACCTTCACATGAAGATATTTGAAATCATGACTTTTGTCATAATTTTATGCTTATTGGTGTTCATTAATATCATTGGTAACATTGCTTTGCAACACCAATTGAATATTCGTACTTTGAATATTCTTCATTTCCCATCCATCTTCTTCATTCATTCATTCACCACCCTATGTTCTCTTATAAAGGTTGTGACAAATGCACGCAACGAAAACCTTTTTTGGTCAAATTTATTCCAAATTTGATACAAACACTATTTAATATAGTGAATTAATATTCACTATTTATATATACGACAATATTTAACATCGTACATGCACCTCCAACCGTATTTTATTATATTGAAAACGTTCAATTTGCAACTTATATCAATCATTATACCTTCACATGAAGATATTTGAAATCATGACTTTTGTCATAATTTTATGCTTATTGGTGTTCATTAATATCATTGGTAACATTGCTTTGCAACACCAATTGAATATTCGTACTTTGAATATTCTTCATTTTCCAACCATCTTTCGCATTCATATATTTACCATGCGCTCTATTCCCTTATACAAGCATTATTTAATATAGTGAATTATTATTCACTATTTATATCTATATTTATATATACGATAATATTTAACATCGTACATGCACCTCCAATCGTATTTTATTATATTGAAAACGTTCAATTTGCAACTTATATCAATCATTATACCTTCACATGAAGATATTTGAAATCATGACTTTTGTCATAATTTTATGCTTATTGGTGTTCATTAATATCATTGGTAACATTTCTTTGCAACACCAATCGAATATTCGTACTTTGAATATTCTTCATTTTCCAACCATCTTTCGCATTCATATATTTACCATGCGCTCTATTCCCTTATACAAGCATTATTTAATATAGTGAATTATTATTCACTATTTATATCTATATTTATATATACGATAATATTTAACATCGTACATGCACCTCCAATCGAATTTTATTACATTGAAAACGTTCAATTTGCAACTTATATCAATCATTATACCTTCACATGAAGATATTTGAAATCATGACTTTTGTCATAATTTTATGCTTATTGGTGTTCATTAATATCATTGGTAACATTGCTTTGCAACACCAATCGAATATTCGTACTTTGAATATTCTTCACTTCGCACCCAATTTTTCATTTAAAACGACATGCTCTATCCTCTTATATATGTTGTGACAAATACACGCCGCAAAAACCTTATGGGTCAAATTTAAACTGACACGCCGCAAAAACTTTTTATAGTCAAAATGTATAAAAAAAAATGATAGAATAATTCTACATATAATTTAAAAAAACAAATCAACAATGAAACAAGATAACAAAGATCGATAATGAAATCGATCTATCTAGGCATCATCTTATTTCATTATAATTGTTTATTTAAATCATACGTAGAAAAATCCTATCATTTCTCTTCTACATACTATGAACGCAATAACAATTATAACTATATATTGCTTGCGTATATACTAGGATATCTCTTTGTTGAATATGAAACGATCAATTTCAAGAAATCAATCGAATCAGACAATTCATCATATGTTGTCAATTTATTAAAATTCAAAGATATTTTGAATTTAATATTATAAATGTAAATATGTACATTCAAGTAATATATACATTATATTATATGAACGCAATAGCAATTATAACCATTATTTTGCTTGCGTATATGTTAAGATATTTCTTTGTTGAATATGAAACGATCAATTTAATGAAATCAATCGAATCTGAAAATTCATCATATGTTGTCAATTTATTAAAATTCAAAGATATTTTGAATTTCATATTATAAATGTAATATATATATATATATATATATATACATATATGTAATATATACATTATATTGTATTATATGAACGCAATAGCAATTATAACCATATTGCTTGCGTGTATATATATTAAGATATTTCTTTGTTGAACATGAAACGATCAATTTCAAGAAATCAATCGAATCAGAAAATTCAACTTATATACGATGATTCATATTAAAACGAATCATCAAGCAAAGGATGAGCTTCAGTGGATCGCAGTATGGCAGCTGCTCTACCACTTACAACACCTTGCCCGTTACAAAAGTCGTTTACAATTGATTCTAGGCATTGTCATTGTATTAAATAATGTTTTAATATGTAACTAGCGCGGCACCCAGGTGATAATTAATCCTCCCGGATTTGCTATGTTACAAATAACATTGGCATCATATATTCATTATCGTTTATAAATAAATATAAACTTTAAATGATTTAGAAGCCATACAATGCAATTGCCCCATTTTTATCATTGCAGTCCAGCACGGATACGACCTTAGAGGCGTTCAGGCATAATCCAACGGACGTAGCGTCATACCACTGTTCGCTCGAACAAGTATTGTGCCATTGGTCCGTACCTGCGGTTCCTCTCGTACTACGCAGGAATGCTGTCGCAACAAATTTGTCATTAGTAGGATAAAACTAACCTGTCTCACGACGGTCTAAACCCAGCTCACGTTCCCTTGCATGGGTGAACAATCCAACGCTTGGTGAATTTTGCTTCACAATGATAGGAAGAGCCGACATCGAAGGATCAAAAAGCGACGTCGCTATGAACGCTTGGCCGCCACAAGCCAGTTATCCCTATGGTAACTTTTCTGACACCTCTTGTTAAAAACTCTTTAAACCAAAAGGATCGATAGGCCGAGCTTTAGCTGTCTCTGTGTGTACTGAACACCGAGATCAAGTCAGCATTTGCCCTTTTGCTCTATGTGTGGTTTCTGTCCGCACTGAGCTGGCCTTGGGACACCTCCGTTATTATTTGAGAGATGTACCGCCCCAGTCAAACTCCCCACCTGGCAATGTCCTTGAATTGGATCATACCTGAGTGCTGGAGTTATACCAAATCTCAATTATAATTATAACATCGATAAGATGATATATTTTATTAAAATCTGTTTGCAATTATATAACAAACTCTTGATATTTTGATCAAGAAACTTGCATCAAGACCAAATACCATAAGATATATAAATATATCCGTATAATGGCTAGGAAATGATACATGCTCCATTTAATCAAGTAAGTAAGGAAACAATAAGAGTAGTGGTATTTCATTGGCGATATATGAATAAATTCATAAATCTCCCACTTATGCTACACCTCTTATGTCTCCTTACACTGCCAGACTAGAGTCAAGCTCAAAAGGGTCTTCTTTCCCCGCTAATTATTCCAAGCCCGTTCCCTTGGCTGTGGTTTCGCTAGATAGTAGATAGGGACAGATTCCTGTCGGTGCTTTACGTGAACACCTGCCGTGAAGGCTTAAGTTCACGGTGGGCCATCCCACACGGGGTCAATTTTAAGCGTCGACCGGCGCCCATCGGATGAACACGAAGTGCCATCTCCAGTACCAGATCTAAAGCCATGCGTAAGGACATGAGCTTACTCCTTGGTAGGGAGTCGAGGCCTATCTACACCTCTTGAGTTGAAAATACAACCCTAATGTCTCCCGCGAATTTGGGAACAACCACAACCACCGCGATGCTCCCACTAGGGGGCCTACCTCAATAGACAGGAGTGGCTGGATAGCATGAAAGCTATTCCAACCACTGGGCACCCTGTCTCCCGCGGTACCAGAATATAGCTTCTGGTGAAGCTTTGGCAACCGTGAAGGTCACTTCCAGTTGGGTTCCATACAACCCCGGACTGGCGGCCTAAGAAAGAAGGAAGAGTGGAGGGGGAGGAAATAGGAATTGGGAGGGGTGGAGCTGAAACGAAGAAGAGGGGGACAAAAATATTGGAGGAGCGTTTCAGCTCGGGAAATTCAAAATCCTGCCAATCTCAACCCCGAAATTCAAAGATCAGAACCTTTAAAATTTGAAAATTTTAAAAATCCTGAAATCAAAACTCAGAATTCGAAACCGCCAAGACTTTGAATTCCACATAACAACCTAATTACTCCTGCATAACCCTGCGCCTATCAAAGACCTTCTTTGCGAAACTACTCAAGCTGTGAACGTTTGAGATAGAGGAAAAAACTCCGCTCACGTCACAGCCGTCATCACCAAAGACAATACCCATCGATTCTAAATCCCTAAACTCTGAATAAGATGGGCACACGCACAGAACATGCACCCAATCTTCTAACGGCGAGCCACAATGGCAACTTTCAACCTGGCTCAGGCCTCTCTTATGCAAAAATGCATTGAAAGACCCATGCCCAGTCAAAAGGAATCCTAAGCTGAGACCAAAACTCAGCTCAGGATTCATGCCCATGAAGGAGACATCCTTCAGAAAGCTGTAAGTGACTCTGCCCTTATCAGATGCATCCCATCTAGACTGCCATCTAGACATGACACATCCTTTAAGCAGAGCCTTACGCTCACTGTTAGACAGTCCTTCTATATCCCTAGGAGCGAACCAATCAAAACTACTAACCAACAGACCTCTCTTGATCTTAAAAGCCATACCCAGACGTATGACTTCCAAATCAAGAGGGGGTACACCAAGTAATACCTGCATGGCTTCAGTGGAAACCGTGCGGCACACTGGCAAACACCCCAAAATCGCCCTCCTCTGGCATTTTAAAATCTGATTGCGGCCTGTAACTGTCATAACTGTCTCGTACCATACTGACGCCCCAAATGTTGCACAAGCAACAAATAAGCCGTCATATATGATACGAGCAGCACGCCTGCTCAGCCCCCAATCAGATCTTAAGACGCGCCTAACCTGACTAACCACACTACACATTCGCTCATTCATGCGTATCAGATGAGGCGTGAATTTCATGCGCTCGCCCATGGTAATTCCCAGATATTTGACTTCCGTCACATATCTAAGACTCACCCCGTTCAAACGCACCGTAGGAGGCCGCCTGACAGACAGGTTACCTTTCAGTAACATGGTGACAGACTTCTCCTCAGACACAGCCACACCCACACGCATGCCCCAATCATGCACCATTGGCATCACCAGCTCAGCCTTTCTTTCAAGTTCAGCTCGAGACTGACCTTGGAGAAGAATGAGCAGATCATCTGCGTAAGCGCAACACATGCAGTGCGTGTTTAGTTGCTGTAACAGTGGATCCATCATAAGGTTCCATATAAATGGACCGCAGATAGATCCCTGTGGACAGCCACGCACTACATCAACACACACACTTTCACACACACCATCTACCCTAGCTTTTCTGTCAGAGAAATAACTTTTCCACAAGTTAATTTCTTGACAGCCAACTTCCCGCAATCTATCTATAACCCTATCCCAGCTCAAGTAATCAAAGGCACCTTTAAAATCGATAAAAATGCCAAGGATGTACTTGGAGCTGCTTTCCCCAACACAATTCCTAACGAAAGCCCACGCATCTTCTACACCTTTTCCTTTCTTGAAGCCAAACTGAACCGGAGACATTGGAGCAGTCATATCGCCCAAAAGCCTCTCCACCATTATCCTTTCCAGCACTTTTCCAAGCACTGGAAGTAAACAGATTCCCCGATAAGAGCGAGGATTAGTCCTCACCCTATCGGGAGATTTCAGGAGGACCATAACTCGGGCCTCCTTCCATCCATGGGGGAAATAGCTTCGCCTCACGCAGCTTCGATACAAGGAAACCAGGTATTCAGGATTAACCTTCCAGATGGTTTTCACCATCTCTCCAGTTATTCCATCAAAACCCGGTGACCTTTTGGATCGAATGAGCGATACGGCCTGCTCCAACTCGCTTCTTGTAACTTCGGACGGAACGGACAAACTTTGAGTAACATCAGCCGTGAAGGCCCTATCATCCGATTCTCTCGGAAAAAATTCGTTTAACAACGCTCCTATACAATCCTTCCAAGTACAAATGAACCTATCACCCAAACGTAAACTGCTGAATTCACTCCTATTCGAACTCCTACAAATCCTATAAACTTGCCCCCATGGATCATCCCTATTGCTTGAAACAAACCTTTTCCAATCCCTCTCCTTAACTTGCAGAATCATTTTCTTGTATTCCGCTAAGCAATGTCTGAAATCAGTGACAGTCTGAGCCAAATTATCTGCGTTAGACCTGCGAGCGCGTTGGAATTTCTTCCTCAGCTTTCTCAATGTCCGTCGCTTCAAAGTTAGCTCGCGCGTCCACCAATTCACTCTTTTCCGATTTACCTTGCGGCTCCTCTCAAAGAGATCATCGTTTACGCGCCACACACACTCATTCAGAAACTCGATTTGCTGATCGGCATTCAAGAGCTCGTATTCATGCAGCGACATGGAAGTGAGCGCTGCACTTATACGAGCACCATAAATATTCCAATCAGCTCTTCGAGTGCACCATCGCTTAACATCAATACTTTCCCTAGCGACACTTTCTCTATTGACCGTAACCTGTATCAGATTATGGTCACTTACCCCCTCTAATACCTCCCAACTACAACTAAATGAGGAAATAGCTGCGGTATTGGCAAGAGTGACATCAATGTCACTTCTACCTCTACCAACCACTTCATAGGTATACATTTCGCTAGGCTCATTTATGGCTTGAACGCAATTTGCGATCATCCATTCGCTTAGCAGTTCTCCTCTGCGTCGTTTTTCATGCTCGGACGTAGATCCGGTCATTTTACTAAACCACGCAGGGGAGACGGCATTGGCGTCTAAGCCAAGGAACAGCGGACTGCTGCCAGAAAGCAACAGTACACTGTCCATGTATTCAATGAATGGTTCAATTCCCTCACTGAATTTGCAGTAAATACTACCTAAGAGAATCTTCCCAAAATTTCCCTCAACACTAACACATACACCACACTCATTGGAAAACACATCCATGCATACCACATTCACATCATTAATTATAACAGCAGCATTGCATCTGGTGTCGAGAAACACCCGCATATCGGCGGGCAACCCTCTTACACATCCCCCTGATGTGTAAGGTTCCTGAACCAATGCAATACTGCTGCCAGATCCACGCAATTCCTTACCTAATTCGACCATTACACTAAAGGATCCCTGACAATTTTGTTGGAGAAACCTAAACATCCTAATGCCTAGAATTTATCCTCGCGACTACTGCAGCATAAACGGGGCAAGCTGGAGACATCATAAGATGCTCCGAAGGTCTACCTCTAAATGCACAGTCACGGCAATTCAATGCATTGATGCATTGACGAGCCCTGTGCCCTGACTTCCCGCATCTCCTGCAAATATCCTCCTTTGCCCTACACTCTGATACCCTATGATCCAATCCTAAGCATCGGAAGCAGCTGTTCACTACTTGAAATTCGCGAACACGGAAGGAGAAATGCTTAATGTAACAACGTTCCCTATCCAGCAAACACTGCATTGCCTGATGACTTCCCTCTAAAATAACGCTTACTGTTCCTTCAGTAGCAGTCCATGGTTTGCCTACCAACCTAACCTCCTTTTGGAATTCCTGACTTGACATTTTGTCCGCAAAGTTAAGTTCAAACAGATCTCTCATGAATTCTTCATGTGAGATCCTTGACTCCACCCTCTGCACTACTACCCTAGGACCTAATTTCTCGTTCGATCTAACCGATAAACCCAACTCATCGAACTTCTTGTTGGCAATTATCTTATCCCTTTCTCCCGTTGTGGGAGTACGGATAACGACGCCACCTCCCTTGATAGGCCTTACCTCATGAACCCTAACACCGAGAGTAGGCCCAACCGAGTTAACTACTTTTTTGACGATATCCGTAGTTGATTCGTCCGGCTTGGTGCTCTTAACAACCACCGACCACGTATCAACCGGTTTTTTAACCGGTACAGTAGCCGTTGGTGTCCCCACCAAACCAGGCGCAACAACAGAGGAGGCAACACGCGGAATTTCGACATATGGTTTACCTACGGTCTTTAGTACGTCAATCCGTCCTCTTAATCTTTCAGTAGATAGGGACAGAGTGAATCTCGTTAATCCATTCATGCGCGTCACTAATTAGATGACGAGGCATTTGGCTACCTTAAGAGAGTCATAGTTACTCCCGCCGTTGACCCGCGCTTACTTGAATTTCTTCACGTTGACATTCAGAGCACTGGGCAGAAATCACATTGTGTCATCACCCGCTGGGGCCATCACAATGCTTTGTTTTAATTAGACAGTCGGATTCACCAAGTCCGTGCCAGTTCTGAATTGATTGTTAATTGATAATCGTTATAATTTAAAAGGAATACATCTTGCGATAGTTCCTTAAAAATTTTAGCAAGAAAGTTCCACAATTGGTTAAGTAAGCTACTATCCGGGGAACAAGATCCAAAGATCTTTATTTATCCAGAACGAGTACATAAACCATGTTATTGCTTCCCAATCAAGCCCGACTATCTCAATCTTCAGAGCCAATCCTTATCCCGAAGTTACGGATCTAATTTGCCGACTTCCCTTACCTACATTATTCTATCGACTAGAGACTCTTCACCTTGGAGACCAGCTGCGGATATCGGTACGGCCTGTTGAGAAGTTTGCGTGACCCCACCATAAATTTTCAAGGTCCGAGGAGAAAATATCGACACAACAGTAAATGTCATGCTCTTCTAGTCCATCTACCATATCTCTCTTCGAAAGACTTCCATGGTAGTACGACTATAAAACAGAAAAGAAAACTCTTCCGATACCTCTCGACGGCTTCTTTATGGTCGTTTCTGTTGCCAGGATGAGCATAAAGCCCATTTTTAATAACAAACGGATACTCAACAGGTTACGGAATTGGAACCGTATTCCCTTTCGTTCAAATATAATCAAGTGTTTAAATCTTAAATATATATACATATATATATATATATATATTTTTTCATTATAACTTGAAAATTTTCAGCTTTCGCCTTGAACTTAGGACCGACTAACTCGTGATCAACCACTGTTCACACGAAACCCTTCTCCACTTCAGTCCTCCAAGGTCTCATTCGATTATTTGCTACTACCACCAAGATCTGTACCAATGGCGGCTCCATGCAGGCTCACGCCAAACACTTCTAAGCACACCATTGTACCCTCCTACTCACTAAAGTTTCAAAATTTATAATTCAATCGAAATTGAATATAAATCATTTACTTTAGCGGTAATGTATAGGTATACAACTTAAGCGCCATCCATTTTAAGGGCTAGTTGCTTCGGCATGTGAGTTGTTACACACTCCTTAGCGGATTACGACTTCCATGTCCACCGTCATGCTGTTTTTAGCAACTAACGCCTTTCATGGTATCTGCATGAGTTGTTAATTTGGGCACCGTAACATAACGTTTGGTTCATCCCACAGCGCCAGTTCTGCTTACCAAAAGTGGCCCACTGGGCGCAATATATCATAGCCTCTACCTTCATATCAAGAAAGGTGAGGTTCTTACCCATTTAAAGTTTGAGAATAGGTTAAGATCGTTTCGATCCTAAGGCCTCTAATCATTCGCTTTACCAGATAGGAATATTTTATATAATAATTAAATGCACCAGCTATCCTGAGAGAAACTTCGGAGGGAACCAGCTACTAGATGGTTCGATGAGTCTTACGCAGCTATACTCAATTCTGACAATCGATTTGCACGTCAGAACTGTTTCGGTCTTCCATCAGGGTTTCCCCTGACTTCAACCTGATCAAGTATAGATCACCATCTTTCGGGTCACAGCATAAATGCTGAAGGTACGCTCTAGTTAGAGGTATAAATAATATAAATATTATTATACATAACTGTATAGAACGCCCCGGGATTGAATTATTAATCTATAAATAGATTAAAAACTAATCCCATTTAAATAACATTTAAGTTAATTATGCCTTTGGGTTTAATAAACATAAATCCCAATGACTTGCACATATGTTAGACTCCTTGGTCCGTGTTTCAAGACGGGTCCCGAAGGTATCCTGAATCTATCGCATTGTTAATCGTATGAGTGCATGTAAAATATGCATAAGTAAATAAATACTCATGCCATTACAAAATTCATTAATGAATTTAAGCACTATACATATTATTCCAACTATCAACACTTTATCAAATCATAAGAATTTATTCGACATTAATACACAAAACAGTATATTAATTTGAATAAACATTAATCTTAATGATTCTATGATAAATATATATTTGTGTTAATAGATTACAATGTCCAAATATAGAAAAAATGCACACTATTCATATAATATGTTTAAAATATTATATTCATAATGTTGTATTTTCTATAATGGATATTCAGGTTCATCGGGCTTAACCTCTAAGCAGTTTCACGTACTATTTAACTCTCTATTCAGAGTTCTTTTCAACTTTCCCTCACGGTACTTGTTTACTATCGGTCTCATGGTTATATTTAGCTTTAGATGGAGTTTACCACCCACTTAGTGCTGCACTATCAAGCAACACGACTCTTTGGAATCATCTTCCAGTAATCATTAACGTTATACGGGCCTAGCACCCTCTATGGGTAAATGGCCTCATTTAAGAAGGACTTAAACCGTTAATTTCTCATACTAGATTATAGATGTTCCATACACTGCATCTCATATTTGTCCCAAAGACAAAATGACTTAGTGATGAACTGTTTTCTTTTCGCTCGCCGCTACTAAGAAAATCCTTGTTAGTTTCTTTTCCTCCCCTAATTAATATGCTTAAATTCAGGGGGTAGTCCCATATGAGTTGAGGTTGTATAAGAATTATTTTCCTATATAGGAAACATTTTAAACCTTCAGAATTAATAATTCATTATAATTGTATTGTTATATATAAATAAGAGGCAATTCTAGAAAAAAATTTATTTCTTTATGCTAGACATTCCTCAATATTTATATAAACTTATAAATATCAATCTGAGGTTAATTATTCATATATATTATGGATAAAAAATATATAAAAAATTTTATCCAATAATATAACATGTGCTTAAAGCATTCTTATTAAAATTATTAATAATAATAATAATAATTTTTTAATAAGAAACCAAGCAACTTCATTTATATATTCTTACAACCCTCAACCATATGTAGTCCAAGCAGTACATTTAAAATTAATTAAAGTACATGATAGCATGGACTGCGATATGCGTTCAAAATATCGATGTTCATGTGTCCTGCAGTTCACACGATGACGCACAGTTTGCTGCGTTCTTCATCGACCCATGAGCCAAGTGATCCACCGCTTAGAGTTTTAACAATTGAAAAAAATCCATTTCATATATAAATGAAATGTGTCACAAATATTTTTTGAAAGGTAAGGATTGTATAAATCCCCCTTTCAATATATGTACTATATATTGATTAAATATTGCTCATTGCGAATGTCTTAGTTTATATATATATTTATTATATATATATAAACATTAACTTATAGAAAATTAAAAATTTTCCTAAGTGCAATTTACTCAATATTCAATATATGTACTATATTGATTAAACATTGCTCATTGCGAATGTCTTAGTTTATATATATATTTATTATATATATAAACATTAACTTATAGAAAATTAAAAATTTTCCTAAGTGCAATTTACTCAATGTTGAATATGTTCTACATATTGATTAAACATTGCTCATTGCGAATGTCTTAGTTTATATATATATTTATTATATATATAAACATTAACTTATAGAAAATTGAAAATTTTCCTAAGTGCAATTTACTCAATGTTCTTCAATATGTTCTCTATATATCTTAACTTTCCCTTGCGGTACTCGTTATTATTAGCCGTATATTATTTACGGCATTTAAGTATCAAATGTTCCATATGTCCGAACTTTCCCTTACGGTACTTGTTACGAGCCATATATTCCTTATGATACTTAATAGTTTGATATATT
>CAWZZZ010000080.1:120000-129866 GCA_963966595.1 Physocephala rufipes
GTAATTCTCAGCTTAGATCTAGAAACTATGAACGTAGAAGTAAAACGGCATCTGCCAATCTTACTTATATAGTAATCTGACACCTCTGTAACATATTTTTGTTCATATATATTGCGCAATTTGCTCATATAGCAAATTTTCTTGTATTGCCATTTTTCATTTAATATAGTGAATTTATTATCACTAATTATATGTATATATTTATATATATATATATATATATATATGTATGTATATATTTATATATACAACAATCTTCATTACATGAAGATTTTTTTGAAATCATGACTTTTATCATGATTTTATGTTTATTGTTGGTTGATTAACATCATTGGTAACATTGCTATGCAAGACCAATTGAATATTCGTACTTTGAATATTCTTCATTTCCAGCCTTCATTTCATTTCATTTCGTTCGAACATTCGAACCATGCTCTGTTCCCTTATAAAGGTTGTGACGAATACACGCGGCAAATAATTCACTTTATTAATTCATCTATACCAAGCAATTCTCTGCTTAGATTTAGAAACTATAAAGGTAGAAGTAAAATGGCATCAGCCAATCTTACTTATATATACATCAATACGGACGTATAATTTCAATTATAGATTGCTCATAGAGCAAATTATCTTGTATCGCCATTTCGTTGTCACTCGAATCTCATACAATCATCATTTAATATAGTGAATTTATTATCACTATTTATAAGAATATTTATATATACGACTATATATAATATTGCCCATTCGTAATCAATCGTATATCTCTTATTATATTGGATAACATTCCATTTGCAAATCATATCAAAATCATTAGTACCTTCTTCAAATAAAGGCTTTTGAAATCATGACTTCTTCTATCACGATTTTGTGCTTACTGTTGGTTGATTAACAACATTATTGGTAACATATTGCTATGCAAGACCAATCGAATATTCATACCTTGAATATTCAACATCGTTTTCCAACCATCTTTTTCATTCATTTACCATGCTCTGTTCCCTTATAAAGGTTTTTAAACCAGCACCCGGGGAAAGATGTTTTGTTCGAAGTTTATTCAAACAAAATTTAATATAGTAAATTATTGTCACTGTTTATATGCATATTTACATATACGACAATATATATAACATTGTACATGCACCTCCAATCGCATTTTATTATATTGAAAATAATCAATTTTCAACATATATCAATCATTATAACTTCGCATGAAGCTTTTTGAAATCATGACTTTTAATCATAATTTTATGCTTATTGGTGTTCATTAATATCATTGGTAACATTGCTTTGCAACACCAATTGAATATTCGTACTTTGAATATTCTTCATTTCCCATCCATCTTCTTCATTCATTCACCACCCTATGTTCTCTTATAAAGGTTGTGACAAATGCACGCAACGAAAACCTTTTTTGGTCAAATTTATTCCAAATTTGATACAAACACTATTTAATATAGTGAATTAATATTCACTATTTATATATACGACAATATTTAACATCGTACACGCACCTCCAATCGTATTTTATTATATTGAAAACGTTCAATTTGCAACTTATATCAATCATTATACCTTCACATGAAGATATTTGAAATCATGACTTTTAATCATAATTTTATGCTTATTGGTGTTCATTAATATCATTGGTAACATTGCTTTGCAACACCAATTGAATATTCGTACTTTGAATATTCTTCATTTCCAGCCTTCATTTCATTTCATTTCGTTCGAACATTCGAACCATGCTCTGTTCCCTTATAAAGGTTGTGACGAATACACGCGGCAAATAATTCACTTTATTAATTCATCTATACCAAGCAATTCTCTGCTTAGATTTAGAAACTATAAAGGTAGAAGTAAAATGGCATCAGCCAATCTTACTTATATATACATCAATACGGACGTATAATTTCAATTATAGATTGCTCATAGAGCAAATTATCTTGTATCGCCATTTCGTTGTCACTCGAATCTCATACAATCATCATTTAATATAGTGAATTTATTATCACTATTTATAAGAATATTTATATATACGACTATATATAATATTGCCCATTCGTAATCAATCGTATATCTCTTATTATATTGGATAACATTCCATTTGCAAATCATATCAAAATCATTAGTACCTTCTTCAAATAAAGGCTTTTGAAATCATGACTTCTTCTATCACGATTTTGTGCTTACTGTTGGTTGATTAACAACATTATTGGTAACATATTGCTATGCAAGACCAATCGAATATTCATACCTTGAATATTCAACATCGTTTTCCAACCATCTTTTTCATTCATTTACCATGCTCTGTTCCCTTATAAAGGTTTTTAAACCAGCACCCGGGGAAAGATGTTTTGTTCGAAGTTTATTCAAACAAAATTTAATATAGTAAATTATTGTCACTGTTTATATGCATATTTACATATACGACAATATATATAACATTGTACATGCACCTCCAATCGCATTTTATTATATTGAAAATAATCAATTTTCAACATATATCAATCATTATAACTTCGCATGAAGCTTTTTGAAATCATGACTTTTAATCATAATTTTATGCTTATTGGTGTTCATTAATATCATTGGTAACATTGCTTTGCAACACCAATTGAATATTCGTACTTTGAATATTCTTCATTTCCCATCCATCTTCTTCATTCATTCACCACCCTATGTTCTCTTATAAAGGTTGTGACAAATGCACGCAACGAAAACCTTTTTTGGTCAAATTTATTCCAAATTTGATACAAACACTATTTAATATAGTGAATTAATATTCACTATTTATATATACGACAATATTTAACATCGTACACGCACCTCCAATCGTATTTTATTATATTGAAAACGTTCAATTTGCAACTTATATCAATCATTATACCTTCACATGAAGATATTTGAAATCATGACTTTTAATCATAATTTTATGCTTATTGGTGTTCATTAATATCATTGGTAACATTGCTTTGCAACACCAATTGAATATTCGTACTTTGAATATTCTTCATTTTCCAACCATCTTTCGCATTCATATATTTACCATGCGCTCTATTCCCTTATACAAGCATTATTTAATATAGTGAATTATTATTCACTATTTATATATACGACAATATTTAACATCGTACATGCACCTCCAATCGTATTTTATTATATTGAAAACGTTCAATTTGCAACTTATATCAATCATTATACCTTCACATGAAGATATTTGAAATCATGACTTTTGTCATAATTTTATGCTTATTGGTGTTCATTAATATCATTGGTAACATTGCTTTGCAACACCAATTGAATATTCGTACTTTGAATATTCTTCATTTCCCATCCATCTTCTTCATTCATTCATTCACCACCCTATGTTCTCTTATAAAGGTTGTGACAAATGCACGCAACGAAAACCTTTTTTGGTCAAATTTATTCCAAATTTGATACAAACACTATTTAATATAGTGAATTAATATTCACTATTTATATATACGACAATATTTAACATCGTACATGCACCTCCAACCGTATTTTATTATATTGAAAACGTTCAATTTGCAACTTATATCAATCATTATACCTTCACATGAAGATATTTGAAATCATGACTTTTGTCATAATTTTATGCTTATTGGTGTTCATTAATATCATTGGTAACATTGCTTTGCAACACCAATTGAATATTCGTACTTTGAATATTCTTCATTTTCCAACCATCTTTCGCATTCATATATTTACCATGCGCTCTATTCCCTTATACAAGCATTATTTAATATAGTGAATTATTATTCACTATTTATATCTATATTTATATATACGATAATATTTAACATCGTACATGCACCTCCAATCGTATTTTATTATATTGAAAACGTTCAATTTGCAACTTATATCAATCATTATACCTTCACATGAAGATATTTGAAATCATGACTTTTGTCATAATTTTATGCTTATTGGTGTTCATTAATATCATTGGTAACATTTCTTTGCAACACCAATCGAATATTCGTACTTTGAATATTCTTCATTTTCCAACCATCTTTCGCATTCATATATTTACCATGCGCTCTATTCCCTTATACAAGCATTATTTAATATAGTGAATTATTATTCACTATTTATATCTATATTTATATATACGATAATATTTAACATCGTACATGCACCTCCAATCGAATTTTATTACATTGAAAACGTTCAATTTGCAACTTATATCAATCATTATACCTTCACATGAAGATATTTGAAATCATGACTTTTGTCATAATTTTATGCTTATTGGTGTTCATTAATATCATTGGTAACATTGCTTTGCAACACCAATCGAATATTCGTACTTTGAATATTCTTCACTTCGCACCCAATTTTTCATTTAAAACGACATGCTCTATCCTCTTATATATGTTGTGACAAATACACGCCGCAAAAACCTTATGGGTCAAATTTAAACTGACACGCCGCAAAAACTTTTTATAGTCAAAATGTATAAAAAAAAATGATAGAATAATTCTACATATAATTTAAAAAAACAAATCAACAATGAAACAAGATAACAAAGATCGATAATGAAATCGATCTATCTAGGCATCATCTTATTTCATTATAATTGTTTATTTAAATCATACGTAGAAAAATCCTATCATTTCTCTTCTACATACTATGAACGCAATAACAATTATAACTATATATTGCTTGCGTATATACTAGGATATCTCTTTGTTGAATATGAAACGATCAATTTCAAGAAATCAATCGAATCAGACAATTCATCATATGTTGTCAATTTATTAAAATTCAAAGATATTTTGAATTTAATATTATAAATGTAAATATGTACATTCAAGTAATATATACATTATATTATATGAACGCAATAGCAATTATAACCATTATTTTGCTTGCGTATATGTTAAGATATTTCTTTGTTGAATATGAAACGATCAATTTAATGAAATCAATCGAATCTGAAAATTCATCATATGTTGTCAATTTATTAAAATTCAAAGATATTTTGAATTTCATATTATAAATGTAATATATATATATATATATATATACATATATGTAATATATACATTATATTGTATTATATGAACGCAATAGCAATTATAACCATATTGCTTGCGTGTATATATATTAAGATATTTCTTTGTTGAACATGAAACGATCAATTTCAAGAAATCAATCGAATCAGAAAATTCAACTTATATACGATGATTCATATTAAAACGAATCATCAAGCAAAGGATGAGCTTCAGTGGATCGCAGTATGGCAGCTGCTCTACCACTTACAACACCTTGCCCGTTACAAAAGTCGTTTACAATTGATTCTAGGCATTGTCATTGTATTAAATAATGTTTTAATATGTAACTAGCGCGGCACCCAGGTGATAATTAATCCTCCCGGATTTGCTATGTTACAAATAACATTGGCATCATATATTCATTATCGTTTATAAATAAATATAAACTTTAAATGATTTAGAAGCCATACAATGCAATTGCCCCATTTTTATCATTGCAGTCCAGCACGGATACGACCTTAGAGGCGTTCAGGCATAATCCAACGGACGTAGCGTCATACCACTGTTCGCTCGAACAAGTATTGTGCCATTGGTCCGTACCTGCGGTTCCTCTCGTACTACGCAGGAATGCTGTCGCAACAAATTTGTCATTAGTAGGATAAAACTAACCTGTCTCACGACGGTCTAAACCCAGCTCACGTTCCCTTGCATGGGTGAACAATCCAACGCTTGGTGAATTTTGCTTCACAATGATAGGAAGAGCCGACATCGAAGGATCAAAAAGCGACGTCGCTATGAACGCTTGGCCGCCACAAGCCAGTTATCCCTATGGTAACTTTTCTGACACCTCTTGTTAAAAACTCTTTAAACCAAAAGGATCGATAGGCCGAGCTTTAGCTGTCTCTGTGTGTACTGAACACCGAGATCAAGTCAGCATTTGCCCTTTTGCTCTATGTGTGGTTTCTGTCCGCACTGAGCTGGCCTTGGGACACCTCCGTTATTATTTGAGAGATGTACCGCCCCAGTCAAACTCCCCACCTGGCAATGTCCTTGAATTGGATCATACCTGAGTGCTGGAGTTATACCAAATCTCAATTATAATTATAACATCGATAAGATGATATATTTTATTAAAATCTGTTTGCAATTATATAACAAACTCTTGATATTTTGATCAAGAAACTTGCATCAAGACCAAATACCATAAGATATATAAATATATCCGTATAATGGCTAGGAAATGATACATGCTCCATTTAATCAAGTAAGTAAGGAAACAATAAGAGTAGTGGTATTTCATTGGCGATATATGAATAAATTCATAAATCTCCCACTTATGCTACACCTCTTATGTCTCCTTACACTGCCAGACTAGAGTCAAGCTCAAAAGGGTCTTCTTTCCCCGCTAATTATTCCAAGCCCGTTCCCTTGGCTGTGGTTTCGCTAGATAGTAGATAGGGACAGAGTGAATCTCGTTAATCCATTCATGCGCGTCACTAATTAGATGACGAGGCATTTGGCTACCTTAAGAGAGTCATAGTTACTCCCGCCGTTGACCCGCGCTTACTTGAATTTCTTCACGTTGACATTCAGAGCACTGGGCAGAAATCACATTGTGTCATCACCCGCTGGGGCCATCACAATGCTTTGTTTTAATTAGACAGTCGGATTCACCAAGTCCGTGCCAGTTCTGAATTGATTGTTAATTGATAATCGTTATAATTTAAAAGGAATACATCTTGCGATAGTTCCTTAAAAATTTTAGCAAGAAAGTTCCACAATTGGTTAAGTAAGCTACTATCCGGGGAACAAGATCCAAAGATCTTTATTTATCCAGAACGAGTACATAAACCATGTTATTGCTTCCCAATCAAGCCCGACTATCTCAATCTTCAGAGCCAATCCTTATCCCGAAGTTACGGATCTAATTTGCCGACTTCCCTTACCTACATTATTCTATCGACTAGAGACTCTTCACCTTGGAGACCAGCTGCGGATATCGGTACGGCCTGTTGAGAAGTTTGCGTGACCCCACCATAAATTTTCAAGGTCCGAGGAGAAAATATCGACACAACAGTAAATGTCATGCTCTTCTAGTCCATCTACCATATCTCTCTTCGAAAGACTTCCATGGTAGTACGACTATAAAACAGAAAAGAAAACTCTTCCGATACCTCTCGACGGCTTCTTTATGGTCGTTTCTGTTGCCAGGATGAGCATAAAGCCCATTTTTAATAACAAACGGATACTCAACAGGTTACGGAATTGGAACCGTATTCCCTTTCGTTCAAATATAATCAAGTGTTTAAATCTTAAATATATATACATATATATATATATATATATTTTTTCATTATAACTTGAAAATTTTCAGCTTTCGCCTTGAACTTAGGACCGACTAACTCGTGATCAACCACTGTTCACACGAAACCCTTCTCCACTTCAGTCCTCCAAGGTCTCATTCGATTATTTGCTACTACCACCAAGATCTGTACCAATGGCGGCTCCATGCAGGCTCACGCCAAACACTTCTAAGCACACCATTGTACCCTCCTACTCACTAAAGTTTCAAAATTTATAATTCAATCGAAATTGAATATAAATCATTTACTTTAGCGGTAATGTATAGGTATACAACTTAAGCGCCATCCATTTTAAGGGCTAGTTGCTTCGGCATGTGAGTTGTTACACACTCCTTAGCGGATTACGACTTCCATGTCCACCGTCATGCTGTTTTTAGCAACTAACGCCTTTCATGGTATCTGCATGAGTTGTTAATTTGGGCACCGTAACATAACGTTTGGTTCATCCCACAGCGCCAGTTCTGCTTACCAAAAGTGGCCCACTGGGCGCAATATATCATAGCCTCTACCTTCATATCAAGAAAGGTGAGGTTCTTACCCATTTAAAGTTTGAGAATAGGTTAAGATCGTTTCGATCCTAAGGCCTCTAATCATTCGCTTTACCAGATAGGAATATTTTATATAATAATTAAATGCACCAGCTATCCTGAGAGAAACTTCGGAGGGAACCAGCTACTAGATGGTTCGATGAGTCTTACGCAGCTATACTCAATTCTGACAATCGATTTGCACGTCAGAACTGTTTCGGTCTTCCATCAGGGTTTCCCCTGACTTCAACCTGATCAAGTATAGATCACCATCTTTCGGGTCACAGCATAAATGCTGAAGGTACGCTCTAGTTAGAGGTATAAATAATATAAATATTATTATACATAACTGTATAGAACGCCCCGGGATTGAATTATTAATCTATAAATAGATTAAAAACTAATCCCATTTAAATAACATTTAAGTTAATTATGCCTTTGGGTTTAATAAACATAAATCCCAATGACTTGCACATATGTTAGACTCCTTGGTCCGTGTTTCAAGACGGGTCCCGAAGGTATCCTGAATCTATCGCATTGTTAATCGTATGAGTGCATGTAAAATATGCATAAGTAAATAAAT
Source organism: Physocephala rufipes (assembly GCA_963966595.1). NCBI lineage: Eukaryota > Metazoa > Arthropoda > Insecta > Diptera > Conopidae > Physocephala > Physocephala rufipes. Next base: position 128,498 of record CAWZZZ010000080.1, read on the forward strand.
ACTCATGCCATTACAAAATTCATTAATGAATTTAAGCACTATACATATTATTCCAACTATCAACACTTTATCAAATCATAAGAATTTATTCGACATTAATACACAAAACAGTATATTAATTTGAATAAACATTAATCTTAATGATTCTATGATAAATATATATTTGTGTTAATAGATTACAATGTCCAAATATAGAAAAAATGCACACTATTCATATAATATGTTTAAAATATTATATTCATAATGTTGTATTTTCTATAATGGATATTCAGGTTCATCGGGCTTAACCTCTAAGCAGTTTCACGTACTATTTAACTCTCTATTCAGAGTTCTTTTCAACTTTCCCTCACGGTACTTGTTTACTATCGGTCTCATGGTTATATTTAGCTTTAGATGGAGTTTACCACCCACTTAGTGCTGCACTATCAAGCAACACGACTCTTTGGAATCATCTTCCAGTAATCATTAACGTTATACGGGCCTAGCACCCTCTATGGGTAAATGGCCTCATTTAAGAAGGACTTAAACCGTTAATTTCTCATACTAGATTATAGATGTTCCATACACTGCATCTCATATTTGTCCCAAAGACAAAATGACTTAGTGATGAACTGTTTTCTTTTCGCTCGCCGCTACTAAGAAAATCCTTGTTAGTTTCTTTTCCTCCCCTAATTAATATGCTTAAATTCAGGGGGTAGTCCCATATGAGTTGAGGTTGTATAAGAATTATTTTCCTATATAGGAAACATTTTAAACCTTCAGAATTAATAATTCATTATAATTGTATTGTTATATATAAATAAGAGGCAATTCTAGAAAAAAATTTATTTCTTTATGCTAGACATTCCTCAATATTTATATAAACTTATAAATATCAATCTGAGGTTAATTATTCATATATATTATGGATAAAAAATATATAAAAAATTTTATCCAATAATATAACATGTGCTTAAAGCATTCTTATTAAAATTATTAATAATAATAATAATAATTTTTTAATAAGAAACCAAGCAACTTCATTTATATATTCTTACAACCCTCAACCATATGTAGTCCAAGCAGTACATTTAAAATTAATTAAAGTACATGATAGCATGGACTGCGATATGCGTTCAAAATATCGATGTTCATGTGTCCTGCAGTTCACACGATGACGCACAGTTTGCTGCGTTCTTCATCGACCCATGAGCCAAGTGATCCACCGCTTAGAGTTTTAACAATTGAAAAAAATCCATTTCATATATAAATGAAATGTGTCACAAATATTTTTTGAAAGGTAAGGATTGTATAAATCCCCCTTTCAATATATGTACTATATATTGATTAAATATTGCTCATTGCGAATGTCTTAGTTTATATATATATT
>CAWZZZ010000081.1:2500-18541 GCA_963966595.1 Physocephala rufipes
TTCCTGATTCCTCGTGGAGGTCCGGCAATAGCTTGATCGAAAATCGAGTTAAAAGGTTTTCGACACGGCTGCCACTTTTTGACGCCCTTCGGGGTTTATACATTGTTAGATTAAGGTATTGGCGCACTCGCCTGCTAAGTAAACAATTCCGGCTTATACGCCCGCTCAAATTAATTCCGGCTTATACGCCCGCTGAAAACAATTCCGGCTTATACGCCCGCTGAAAACAATTCCGGCTTATACGCCCGCTGAAAACAATTCCGGCTTATACGCCCCGGCTTATACGCCCGCTGAAAACAATTCCGGCTTATACGCCCGCTGAAAACAATTCCGGCTTATACGCCCGCTGAAAACAATTCCGGCTTATACGCCCGCTCGAAACAATTCCGGCTTATACGCCCGCTCAAAACATTCCCGGCTTATACGCCCGCTAAAAATCAATTCCGGCTTATACGCCCGCTCAAAATAATTCCGGCTAATACGCCCGCTCAAACTATTCCGCCTGCTACAATATATATATCCGCTCATCCGCCGCATGAGTTAGTGGTTACCATACGCTGTTGGAATATAATAGGGCTAAAGTTAATCTGTAAGCCACCTGAATTATAATTGAATTTGAGTTCACAGGATTAGGCCACCTGAATGGTAATAGGATTAAACCACCTGAATTGTAATTGAATTTGAGTTCACAGGATTAAGCCACCTGAATTGTAATAGGATTAAGCCACCTAAATTGTAATAGAATTAAGCCACCTGAATTGTAATAGAATTAAGTCACCTGAATTGTAATTGAATTTGAGCTCATAGCCACCTGAATTATAATTGAATCAAGCCGGCTGAATTGTAATTAAATTTAGGGTCATAGAATTAAGGCACTTGAATTGTATAGAATTAAGTCACCTGAATTATATAGCAATAATCCAGTAAAATTATAGAAAATATATTTGAATAAAAGTAATTTTAAATCTGAACAACAACAGCGAAGAAGCGTTCCAATACCGTCCGAGCTGAACTATTTATAGTCAGTGAATTAATTGACGATCTCGTCAATTGTGCGAAATTCGGAAAACAACACCATCAACGAGGTATTGAACCGAGGGTTACGAGGTCCCTCGGAAATGCACCCTGGGGCCGTTGATCTTGCCCCAGCTGGAAACAAAAACTCGTTACAAATGGCGCCCGAGCAGGGACTGTCTTCTTCGCGAAGCAGTTCACCGTATCCCGAAAATTCGAAGGAAGAATGCCTTCCCGAGAATTTAAATTTTATTTATAAGCTGAAGAAAGAGGAGCTGGAGGCTCAGATGACTCTACTGGGATTGTCTACGAACGGGACAGTCAAAGAAATGCGCCAACGCTTCAGCACATTTTACAAAGAACAACGTAACCGAAAAATTGAAAAACCAGAAACAACCGAATGTTCGATTAGCATACCAGCAAATACAACATCGAACTCATTACCTGCTACCGTGAACGTACCAGTCGAGTGCGTAGTAATGAATACAGTCAGGAAATGGAATATACATTTCAACGGCACGCGATCGATTCTTGAATTCATAGAAAATATCGAAAGCCTAGCGGATTGCTATAAAATTCAGCACGATCAGTTACTATTGCCAATGACAGAATTACTACGTGAACGCGCAAGAGATTGGTGGCGATATAAAAAAGATGACGTTGGCAGCTGGTCGGAATTTAAAGACGCAGCTATGAAATTCTTTTTACCGCCCAGATATCTTCAAAGATTAGAGGAAGACTTCATACGTCGACGTCAAGGGCTTAGAGAAAAGGCCAAGGATTACATCATGGTAATGATGGGGATGATACGACAACATCCAAGACTGTGTCAGGAAGATCAGCTCGATCGAATATACGAAGGTTTGAGAGCAAAATATCGACTTTATATTCGGCGAGCGGATTTTAAAGATGTTGACTCCCTTATGACTCAAACCGATGAATACGAGCATATTCGGGGAGAAGAATCTCGCAATCAACGCCCACATGTATCTAACCTGATAACGACACAAGTCTATTCCAGAAACACTCATTGTTGGAACTGCCGGCAGCCTGGACACATGCGTGGAGCATGTAAACAACCGCCGCAAATATTTTGCTCCTACTGTGGAAAACTGAGAATCAGATCAAGGGATTGTTTATGCCGAAAGACTCCCGACAGATATCAGAAAACAATCTCACCACAAAACGGTCGATTTCAAATGGCAATTTCCTGCAACGGACGACCAATAGAAGCTCTACTTGATACTGGAGCATCATTATCATTTATCGGACCAAGTCTAAATGATTGCTTATCTCAAGAGCTTCCTCCAATTACTGAAACACAGACTGTCCTACTGGCCAATAGTAAAATAATCACAGTGCAACAATGTTATCACGTTATCATTGAAGTGGGTCCACAGAAATCAAAACACCGAGTTTATTTCCTACCGGGTCTACAGAACGAATTTGTCATAGGAATGGACCTCTTAACAAAATTCAATTGTACATTAGCTATTCAAAGATTGCCGAAAGAAGACGAAGAGCAACATGTACGCTTGATATATCAACCAGATTTCGTTAAGAGCTTCCGAAATAAAACAAAAGATAAAAAGAAGAGCGAAGACTATATAGAGGATCAATCCTCCACCCGTTCAACCGCCAAAAGGTTTAGACAACGCTACCGTCACCGCAATATGATCACCCGAGCCACCGTTAAGAAAGCAACAGAGCCATGCCAAATGTTGATGACCGCGCAACATGATTGGCATGATACACAAACACAGAAGATTCGCAACATCGAGACACCAAAATTCGTGAACCGCAACTCAACAAAAGAAGAAGAAAATCACACACCGATCAAAATTATTGCCAAGAGTGTGTACCGCCCAACCAAAAGGCAACCCTACTCCGAGGAATTCCTGATCAATCCGCCGCAGATCATCTCGGATATTACAAGACTTCACAAAGAGCACGAGAGTATTATTTCTCGCCGAAGATGCAGAATGACATCAAGAAATATATACGCCTCAAGCCAAGCCTTAAGCCTCTCGCCAGCTTAATGGCCACCGCCGTCATGAACACAGCAAAGGACCGTACTAAATTCCGCCGTTCGCAGCCTTTGCCCAGTGACATCATACAACCCGTAAAATCCGTATCGCCTGCCAATAAAAGCCACCACCCGAACGTGTATGGTATTTCACAAATGGAAAATGCCAACGCGAAGAGTGGCACCCGCCATCATCGCACACGCCGGCGCCTCAACACACCGTTCCCGCTCAATATAGGAATCATGACTGAATACCAACCGAGCTGAACCTCGTAAGATGGTCAGTGAAAGTTTCTGCTTCGCGCAGAAGTGTATAAGTCATTTTCGCCGTTCCATTTCTTTCTTTTTGCTTCCCTTAGAAGGGATGGACTGTAACGATCCAATAATCGTTACAACTAATTTTTCCCGTCACCCTGTCATCACAATTACCGAATTGCTAATACACCCACCTCTATAGCAATAGTTATGGTATAAACCACCTAGCCTACTTTTAGGCCTTATATTTTAAAGGCACCATACTACAAAAAAGGTCGACCATTTCTTATACTTCATAATTCCAATGAAAATAAGATGGCATGACAGCTCAGTGTATAGAGCGTTTATCTTCGGTGCAGTAGTCGGAGGTTCAAATCTCTATATTGAAAAAGAAAATATAATAATTTTTCAACCGTCTTTTCCGCAAATCCGTCATATGGCAAAGTATTATTGTTAGTCATACGCTAACAATAATAGCAATATTGTTGTCTTTACAAAACACCGCCTACCGACCGCCATTATGAAAATTAAATTATTCAATAGTTGTTTTTAGAAAACTATCTCTAATATAATTCCGCATCGGTTCAACGAACCAGTGCTACTTAGTGTCTGTTTCCGCAGTGGACAAATTGGCCTGCTCACGAAACAGAACTTGGAAAAGTAAAATCCATTTCCTGATTCCTCGTGGAGGTCCGGCAATAGCTTGATCGAAAATCGAGTTAAAAGGTTTTCGACATGGCTGCCACTTTTTGACGCCCTTCGGGGTTTATACATTGTTAGATTAAGGTATTGGCGCACTCGCCTGCTAAGTAAACAATTCCGGCTTATACGCCCGCTCAAATTAATTCCGGCTTATACGCCCGCTGAAAACAATTCCGGCTTATACGCCCGCTGAAAACAATTCCGGCTTATACGCCCGCTGAAAACAATTCCGGCTTATACGCCCGCTGAAAACAATTCCGGCTTATACGCCCGCTGAAAACAATTCCGGCTTATACGCCCGCTGAAAACAATTCCGGCTTATACGCCCGCTCGAAACAATTCCGGCTTATACGCCCGCTCAAAACATTCCCGGCTTATGCGCCCGCTAAAAATCAATTCCGGCTTATACGCCCGCTCAAAATAATTCCGGCTAATACGCCCGCTCAAACTATTCCGCCTGCTACAATATATATATCCGCTCATCCGCCGCATGAGTTAGTGGTTACCATACGCTGTTGGAATATAATAGGGCTAAAGTTAATCTGTAAGCCACCTGAATTATAATTGAATTTGAGTTCACAGGATTAAGCCATCTGAATGGTAATAGGATTAAGCCACCTGAATTGTAATTGAATTTGAGTTCACAGGATTAAGCCACCTGAATTGTAATAGGATTAAGCCACCTAAATTGTAATAGAATTAAGCCACCTGAATTGTAATAGAATTAAGTCACCTGAATTGTAATTGAATTTGAGCTCATAGCCACCTGAATTATAATAGGATCAACCCGGCTGAATTGTAATTAAATTTAGGGTCATAGAATTAAGGCACTTGAATTGTATAGAATTAAGTCACCTGAATTATATAGCAATAATCCAGTAAAATTATAGAAAATATATTTGAATAAAAGTAATTTTAAATCTGAACAACAACAGTGAAGAAGCGTTCCGATACCGTCCGAGCTGAACTATTTATAGTCAGTGAATTAATTGACGATCTCGTCAATTGTGCGAAATTCGGAAAACAACACCATCAACGAGGTATTGAGCCGAGGGTTACGAGGTCCCTCGGAAATGCACCCTGGGGCCGTTGATCTTGCCCCAGCTGGAAACAAAAACTCGTTACAATATATATATATATATATATATATATATATATATATATATATATATATATATATATATATATATATATATATATATATATATATATATATATATATATATATATATATATATATATATATATATATATATATATATATATATATATATATATATATATATATATATATATATATATATATATATATATATATATATATATATATATATATATATATATATATATATATATATATATATATATATATATATATATATATATATATATATATATATATATATATATATATATATATATATATATATATATATATATATATATATATATATATATATATATATATATATATATATATATATATATATATATATATATATATATATATATATATATATATATATATATATATATATATATATATATATATATATATATATATATATATATATATATATATATATATATATATATATATATATATATATATATATATATATATATATATATATATATATATATATATATATATATATATATATATATATATATATATATATATATATATATATATATATATATATATATATATATATATATATATATATATATATATATATATATATATATATATATATATATATATATATATATATATATATATATATATATATATATATATATATATATATATATATATATATATATATATATATATATATATATATATATATATATATATATATATATATATATATATATATATATATATATATATATATATATATATATATATATATATATATATATATATATATATATATATATATATATATATATATATATATATATATATATATATATATATATATATATATATATATATATATATATATATATATATATATATATATATATATATATATATATATATATATATATATATATATATATATATATATATATATATATATATATATATATATATATATATATATATATATATATATATATATATATATATATATATATATATATATATATATATATATATATATATATATATATATATATATATATATATATATATATATATATATATATATATATATATATATATATATATATATATATATATATATATATATATATATATATATATATATATATATATATATATATATATATATATATATATATATATATATATATATATATATATATATATATATATATATATATATATATATATATATATATATATATATATATATATATATATATATATATATATATATATATATATATATATATATATATATATATATATATATATATATATATATATATATATATATATATATATATATATATATATATATATATATATATATATATATATATATATATATATATATATATATATATATATATATATATATATATATATATATATATATATATATATATATATATATATATATATATATATATATATATATATATATATATATATATATATATATATATATATATATATATATATATATATATATATATATATATATATATATATATATATATATATATATATATATATATATATATATATATATATATATATATATATATATATATATATATATATATATATATATATATATATATATATATATATATATATATATATATATATATATATATATATATATATATATATATATATATATATATATATATATATATATATATATATATATATATATATATATATATATATATATATATATATATATATATATATATATATATATATATATATATATATATGTGTATGTATATATGTGTGTATATGTATATGTATATGTGTATATATGTGTGTGTTGTATATGTATGTATATGTATATATGTGTGTATATGTATGTATATGTATGTGTATATGTGTATATTTGTATGTGTATATATGTATATGTACGTGTATATACGTATATATATGTGTGTATGTGTATATGTATATATATATGTGTGTATGTATGTATATATGTATGTATTGTGTGTATGTATATATGAATGTGTATGTGTGTATATATAATTGCTCAGCGTTAGGTAGGGCAACCCAACCCCATAAACAAAATAAATAAACAGTTCTTATGTAAAATAGCTTCCTAGCTTAGGTAGGGTAGTAGCCCTTGTTTCAAGGGTGATAGTTTCAACTCCCCTACAATAATTAATAATGAAGAGCCGAAGTCATGTGGCGCTAAGCGACACATACTTATTAGTCACCCAAAACAAAAAGTCTTTAGAACATCAATTAATTGTAACTAAATATTTTTTGAAGTATTTTAGCACACCACCCACACCCCACCCCTTCAATAAATCAACACAAGTTTTTGGCCTCCACGCAACTGCACACTAAGTGAGCTGCTGAGTGGTACACCAACCCTGGAAGCCTTCACACTAATTAACAACTAACCCCACCCCACTACACGAATCTAACTCCCAAAAAATATGAAGAGTGATTCACCGTGGGCCTCAAATAGCTCCACTAAGTGGTCCTATACCCGCGAAAATCTCTCTTCAGTGCATTGTACAATTAGCGTCAACCCTGTATTATTCATGCAAAGTTCTTCTAAAAGATTCTGAAATCACTGTTTCACCACTAAGTGGTGTCAAATAACTCAGAAATAACCCAACCTCATTGCAGCCAGAAACGACTGCCAATCAATGCAACCGACTCTATTTGCATTGTCCCAGACGCCTTGCACTACTACAATGCACAAAATATACCTACCACTTATCCCAACCCACAAAAATTCCTATTATAATACTAACTACAATAATTATAATTGAAATAAATATATTTTGGAATAATTCTATTTAAAAATTTTGCATAAATCTTCTACTAATTTTATATATACGTATCGCATTTTATTATTATTATTATTATTTATTATTATTATTATTATTATTATTTGTTATTAGTATTATAATATTTATTATTATTATTATTTTGTTTATTAGTATTATAATATTTATTATTATTATTATTGTTATTATTATTATTATTATTATTATTATTATTATTATTATTGTCATTATTATTATTATTATTATTTGTTATTAGTATTATAATACTTATTATCATTATTATTATTTATTATTATTAACAAAATATCATTACATAAGTTACATGCATCATTACATGTATTTATTATCTTATTATCATATTATAAAACAGTTGGCAAACCCTGTTTTGCAGGGTAACAAAATAAGCCACATAAAAATCATGCATAACAAAATAAACCGGGATATTCCCGATACAATAAAATACATTGCTGTTCTATTGCGAAGGCACGTGTCAATCACCCGCGAGCCACGAAAAGAGTCAGTAAAGTGCTAAGTTAGTGAAAAATCTGAAAACAACAGATTAAAAGAAATATAAATTTATAGTGAAAATTGAAAATAAAATCAATATTAACTTTTTAATAAAACAAATATTAGAAAAAACATAAAATGATCAACAAATATAAACACCAAAATAAAACAAAGGTATATGAAAGAAAAATAGAAAATACAAAATTAAAAAATATAGAATAAAAAATATAGAATAATTAACTAAGAAACATAAAAATATAATAACAACAAAATATATAATGGCACATGAACAATAATTACTAACAAAAAATTTAAAAGGAACAATAATTAAAAGCAAAGAATAAAAACCAACAAAACAACACATAGAACCCAACATTATCCATACACACACGCAAAAAACGTGGTAAGTACAAACTACATTACCTAACACGTTAGACCAATACTATTCGACAAAAACTTGCCATAACATGTCACAACTAACTCCTCGACCATGCTAATAAAGCCAACTGATGAGCTCCTTGGCCGGAGCGAAAACGTTCTTGGTAGCCCTTAGTGCCTACACGGCAAAATACAAATACAGACAACAAAAACAAAACATAGTAGGCAGACGAACATTACGAAAAACCACAAAACACTAAACATTTTTACATTTTTATCCAATTTTTTCAGCTTTATTCATTTTTCATTTTTTATTCAATTTTCCGTAAATTTATACTGAATTATTATACTTAATTAAAACTAAACATACATAATAAATAAATGAATAACCAATATAAGTAAAATGACAAAACATATAAATTAAATGAATAACCAATATAAGTAAAATGACAAGACATATAAAATAAAAAGCAAAAATGTATTTATATTTATATGTATATGGGTATGTGTATGTGTGTATGGGTGTATGTACATGTATATGTATGTATATGTATATGTATATGTATATATTTGTGTGTGTTGTATATGTATTTTTTTTGTTTCGATGCGCAGGACGATGGGAATCTTCTAAAGATACTAGCTAGCCCGTACTAACTAGCATGCACGATTCACACCGCTCGTTGAGCTACCCTCCGTGGTAGCCACTCGCCCTCAGACTCACGAGACGATGCGCCTACGTACTAAACCCACCTCCCCCTATGTCTCAGTCCTCGTTACCCCTGCGGCACCGCCGATCAGGCATTCCTTCGCAGGGGAGGATATTTTATTCTAAGAATAAATGTATCGCATTATCTTCAGCATTGGCTTTCGCGTCGTTCATTCTCTCGGAGTCGCATCATCATGGAGCAGATAATGGCACTGCAACTTTCCCATACTTCCTTCGAAGCTACCATTTCACTGATTAAGGCCTCAGGTGTCAAGGATACCTTTAGTTGCCTTTGTAGGAGCCTTTTAAAGCTGGAGTAGTGAACACACTCCATCAGCACATGCTCAGGATTCTCATATTTCCCAGCGCAATATCTGCAAAAAGGGGTGTCTACATGCTTAAACCTATGTAGATACTCTCTAAAGCAACCATGGCCCGTCAGGAGTTGAGTCATATGATAGTTCACTTCTCCATGCCCTCTTTCTATCCACGCCTCGATGTTCGGAATCAAACGGTGTGTCCACCTTCCTTTCGTTGACGAATCCCAGCGCTGCTGCCATATCCTGAGGCTATTTCTCTTCGTATCTATTCTGGAAATCTCATTAATTTCGCCCTGCGTCGCCGAAATCAGGTTTGCCAAGATATCAACTGGCATACGCCCAGCGATTACATTAGCTGCATCATCTGACACTGTTCTAAAAGCACATATTACTCTCAGAGAGGCTAGTCTATATACAGCCTGCATACCACGCATATACGAACTTCTGCAAGTGGCTGCAGCCCATGCAGGAGCAGCATACATCATTACAGAGTTGGATACGTCCGCCAGTAACTTTCTCACTGACTGACGTGGGCCTCCGATGTTGGGCATTAAACGCGAGAGCAGCATCACACTTTTCGCAGCCTTTTCGCTCGCGTAATTTAGATGAGCCTTGAAACACAGCCTGTGGTCTAGCATGACACCTAAGTATTTTAACGTGGGCATTGAGGATATATTTACGCCGCCAACGCGTACTTCCAAACTTTCAACCCGCTTTCTGCTGCTCATTAGCACTGCTTCGGTTTTATGCTCAGCAAGCTCTAATTTAACTGAATGAAGCCATTCTTTTACTCTTTTTATAGTAACGTTGCAGTTCGTCGCCACGTCCTGCAGGGTTTTCGCGACAACGACAATCGCTATATCATCTGCATAACCAACAATTTCTGTTCCATCCGGTTTCCTCACCATGAAGATACCATTGTACATTGCGTTCCACAGCATTGGTCCCAGGACAGAGCCCTGTGGCACGCCACCTGTTATTTTATATTTTTTGGGCCCTTCTTCGGTATCATACAAGAGTACTCGGTCCTTGAAATAGCTTGCTATAATTTTCAGAAGATATGGTGCAACATTCATATTACTCAGCGCGTTAATTATCTCATTCCAATTAGCTGAGTTGAACGCATTTTTAATGTCCAGCGTTATGACGGCGCAATATTGCTTAGCACCCCCTTTCCACCTGGTACCAGACAGAGCCCTGCGCGCTATAGTACACACTGCTTCAATCGCTTTAATAGTGCTGTACTTCTTCCTGAAGCCAAACTGGTATGGCGAAAGTCCGTGTAAACTCTCCATATACGGATCCAATCGCTTGCATATTATGCGCTCCAGAATTTTTGCAGCCGTGTCGATCATGCACAACGGCCGGTAGGATGACGGTTCATCTGGGGGCTTATCTCCCTTAGGTAGCAGCACAAGTCTTTGCCGCTTCCACATTTTTGGAAATATGCCTTTTTTAATACACCGGTCATACATTTCCACAAATACCAGCGGATTTTGTGTGAAAGCTATCTTTAGCACAGCGTTCGGGATACCATCTAGTCCTGGATATTTGTGAGATTTCATACCACCAATTGCCTCTGACACCTCTCTGGTGGTAACAGCTGGAATGTTCATCCCTATTTGTTCTGGCTCTCTTAGAAAGTTTAAATTCAATGTTTCCTGTTGCGGAAATAAGCCGATTACAACTTTTCTCATTGTTTCAAGGCAAGCAGGTGTAGAAGCCGCGCTTTTGCTAAATCTTCTCATAACAATTTTGTATGCAGAACCCCAAGGATTATTCTGTATGTCGTCTCTTAGCAGTCTGAATGATTCGAATTTGCTTTTTGCAATGGCTTTCCGAAGTTCTTTTCGTTTATCCTTATATTCCCTTAGAAAGTGGAGGTAAAGCGCAGAGTTTCTCGAACGCTGTTGTCGTCGTCGTAATTTCAAACATTCAGCACGCATGCATGCTATTTCTTCAGTCCACCAGTAGACCGGCGGTCTTCCATTCCCTTTTCCTCGTCTCGGCATAGCTGAATCGCTTACGAACCTGAGAGCCTGCATCACATTCTCCGCCACTTCTTCTGCTTGTTCGCCAATGACGCTCATGCTGTTGAGCATGTAGTTCAGCATTTCGGTGTCAATTTTTTCAAATTTCCATCCCATTCGTTGCACCTTATCTGGGGTGACTTTTTGGCTCCTACGGCTAGTGCAGATATCAAATCTGATTGCCATGTGGTCGCTAAGCGTTAGTATATTTTCAGCAACCCTCCAGGTTATGTTTCTAGCTAGCCCCCGACTCGCAAAACTCACATCTATAAAGGAGCTGGCTCTTCCATTGTGAAAAGTTGGCACCACGCCCTGATTCAGCAGGCTGAGTTCCAAGCCCGTCATGGCCTCTAGCAAAGTTTTGCCGCGGGCAGTTGTCCTTTGGCTTCCCCATTCGACGGCCCAAGCATTAAAATCTCCAGCTATTATTAGCGGAGTTTTTCCTCTAGCCTCCACTACAAGGCTGTTGATCATGTCTTCAAACCAATCAATACTTTCACTTGGAGGTGCGTAACAACTAAATACATGCACGCCAGAAATCATAGCGTACACAAAGCCATCATGCTGACGGCTATTTTTCCTTTCAAGCGGTACGCAACCACATGCCCATATTGCTGCTTTTCCAGCCTTATCAGTCACCCAGCCAGGATCACTGCTAGGTATTTTATAATGCTCACTTATCACTGCAACACTAATATTTCCTTCGACCACCGTCTTGGTCAGCAAGTCCTGCGCTGCCTCGCAGTGGTTAAGGTTTAATTGTATAAATTTAAGCATTGCGTCCTTTCAATTTCTCTAACGCCTGCTTGTATATAGGGCAGTTGTAGGCTCCTGTGCGGTGGGAATTATTTCCAACCGGGCAAATCATGCATTTGGCCAGAATTTCACATTGTTTTGCTTTGTGACCCTTATTGCCACAATTTAAGCACAAATCTGATCTGTCATTCGGATTTTTACAAAATTTTGCCACATGGCCAAATTCAAAACATCGAAAACATCTTGTGGGTTGTATTCGCTCACGAAGTCTACATCTAACCCAACCTACTTTCAAAGTACCAGCTGATAATAATGCTTTTGCATCCTTGGTCGGTAGCGATATCAAAGCTGTTTGCACTCCGAGGCGTTTGTTATTAACAAGCTTTACCGCGTCTGGCTTTACAGAGGTAATGGAACCAAAATTATTTGCTATGGCGGAGCATACATCCTCTATTGTTGTAACCTCATCAAGATCACGACACTCGATTATTGTTTGCTGAGAAAGCGCCTTAACCGACGCAACCTCACTTAGGACCTTTTCCAATTCTTGCTTGAAGGCAACCGTTTGGTCTGCTGAGCTCTTTTTTAGCTGCAGGATTAACTCGCCCTTAGCAGTGCGTCTTATTTTATCAACGTTTTCTCCAACTACTTTTAGCTCTGGTTTACCCTTAATACTTTTAAGCATGTCTGCATAGCTCACATTCCCTGTCTTCGATAGCACAATGGCATCAGATCGCGTTGTTCGTCTATTTCTCTCGCGTTGTCTATTAACTAATGTCCATTCAGGTTGTTGCAATTGTTTTTCACGTGCGACGTCATTACCGATCAAACCCATATTCGCGCCAGTTGACGTACTATTACTCGCGAACCGCATAAATTCGGATACCTGGTCTTCGCCTGATATATGTCCAGCATTTTCATCATTATGCCTAGCATTACGCGCATTTGCGACATCGAGAATATTCACGTTTATGGGCAGCTTGCATTTCTTTGCTACCGATTGCCTTTGAGTTACATCGTCTCTAACCCTCTTTGTATGTGAATTTACATTTTTCTTCAGTAATGGAGAAGTTTGTGTACCTTTCACTTTCGCTTTATATGTTTGAGCTGGCGCCCTTGTTTGCCTTACATCAGGCATTTGCCCATTTTTTAGCTCCTGCCCAAAGTGATCATATAGCCTAGCTATGCCCTCAATCAAATCTCTCATTGGCTGATGTATCGAGCGTCGACCACCGCCAATCATTTCTACCAGCTCACCAATCTTCCTACCCATCCTCTCAAATACAGTATTGTGTTGTGAAGTACTGATTTGTTGCACATTTAAGCATGGGGGAGAAGAGCGAGATCGCGTGGGTGTTGCCATAACTACTGACATCTTCAAAGGCGAACGCGCTGTGCGAGTACTTTTACTAAATGGATTGAACGTACCTGATTGGCCGTTTTGCCCGTCATTTTCAGTGCTCGCTGTCACTATATCCGCACTCCTCTCCGATGATACTACTATTTCATCTAGAGTGTCCATCTAGTTAGCACAGACCTGAACCTTCGCGCGTTTAGTACACGTAGTCACTCTACTAACCCGGATTGGTATCACTTTTTTATTTGAGTCAAGTAAGGCGACCACACTAGGTGTCAACAAAAGCAGTGTATAAAAAACGTTTCACTCTAACTAAAATTGCGTGGTCTTTTAAATGTTGCTATTAAACTACGCAACTTTCAAATAGACAAAGGCCGAAAATCTGCCAAGAATAGCTAACACCTCACTTAAGAAAACAAAATAAAATAAAAGAATGCACTTATGTGTCCAAGATAGCACTTGCGAGATATGTAACCACGCGCCCCCGATCTATCGCACATCAATTAACCACAGATAGTCCTTTATATCCTCCTTTTCTCTCAGATTTGCAACTTAAACACCGGAGCGATTAAAAACACGTCTCAAACACACGAGAGTGTGTGTTGTATATGTATGTATATGTATATATGTGTGTATATATATGTATGTGTGTATATATGTATATATATGTATATGTATGTATGTATGTGTACGTGTATATATGTATATATGTGTGTATGTGTATATATGTATGTATGTATGTATGTATGTATATGTGTGTATATATGTATATGTATGTATATATGTGTGTGTATGTATATGTATGTATAGATGTGTATATGTATGTATATGTGTATATATATGTTTGTGTGTGTATATGTATGTGTATATGTATGTGTATATATGTGTGTATATGTATGTATATGTATGTGTGTATATAATATGTGTGTATGCATGCATATGTATGTATGTGTGTATGTGTATATGCATGTATGTATGTGTATATATGTGTATATGTATGTATATATGTGTATGTATGTGTATATATGTGTGTTGTGTATGTATATATATATATATATATATATATATATATATATATATATATATATATATATATATATATATATATATTATATATATATATATATATATATATATATATATATATATATATATATATATATATATATATATATATATATATATATATATATATATATATATATATATATATATATATATATATATATATATATATATATATATATATATATATATATATATATATATATATATATATATATATATATATATATATATATATATATATATATATATATATATATATATATATATATATATATATATATATATATAGATATATATATATATATATATATATATATATATATATATATATATATATATATATATATATATATATATAATATATATATATATATATATATATATATATATATATATATATATATATATATATATATATATATATATATATATATATATATATATATATATATATATATATATATATATATATATATATATATATATATATATATATATATATATATATATATATATATATATATATATATATATATATATAATATATATATATATATATATATATATATATATATATATATATATATATATATATATATATATATATATATATATATATATATATATATATATATATATATATATATATATATATATATATATATATATATATATATATATATATATATATATAATATATATATATATATATATATATATATATATATATATATATATATATATATATATATATATATATATATATATATTATATATATATATATATATATATATATATATATATATATATATATATATATATATATATATATATATATATATATATATATATATATATATATATATATATATATATATATATATATATATATATATATATATATATATATATATATAATATATATATATAT